>JAZHYW010007265.1:0-226270 GCA_037355805.1 Ixodes ricinus | reverse complement strand
TTGGTGTCGTTAGTGTCCTTGGAACTGCTTTTGGTCACATCCATTGAGTCCGGTAAGTCGTCGTTGCATTCTGATGTCGTCGGCTTCTCAGCAAGGTCTGCAGGCTGCTGAGTTGACTTCCGTGGTCGCGGGGTGTCTTTGTCCTTGCTTTCCTGTGAGTCTCCTCCTTCCTTCTCTGTCTCCCGAGCTGGTTTGTGGTGTTTCGAGAACTCTCGTTCTTATCGGAAATCGCAGGTCCGGACCTCCGCAGACCCGGCTTGAGTTGGGAGAACTCTCCAGTGGCGTCCACGACCTCGGAGATATCCATGAACTCTTGGTTGGCATCTGGTTCTGTGCCAGGGCCCTGTAGCACGGCTGCATAGCTGGAGTAGCACTCGTCACTTTCGTGTCCGAATCTGTTGCAACGCTTGCGCACTTTGGGGTGCGACACTGTCTGCGTATGTGACCAACTTTCGCATCTCAGACACAAGGGTGGTCGCCCGGACATGACCAGTAGAGACTGTATACCTGCAACTCTGAGCAGATGGGGAATATCTTCCGATGTCGCCATGTCACGCGAAGAGTCAGACAGACCTCTCTGTTCAGCGTTTCCATGTTTTCCATCCCGGGCACGCGCCACCTTTCCCTCGAGACGTTACGCACGGTTCCAAATGGCGACAATGCTTCGGCAATCTTTTTATCTTCTAGGTACGACGGAAGCCAGAGCAGCTGAGCTTAACGTCTTTTGAGTTCGGGTCAATGACCATGCACTTTTTGCCCTTCACCGTCAGCTCTTTTGCTGCTTTCAGCTTCTCCGCGGCTTCAGAACTCACTAGCGTAGCCATCCGAAACGTGCTCATTTGGAACTGTCCAGGGACAACACTTACGGAGATCGATGGCGCTCTTGGGTCCGTCGCGAAAATCAATTGCACGGTAGGGCCTGCCCGACATGTCGGCATGAAGAAAAAACAGAATTGATGCGCAAGCTCCCGGGAGGAAACCGTGGAAGTAAGATTCGATACTCATCTTGGCTTGTCGCCTGAGCTTGGTTTCCTGGGGCCGCGGTAGGTGCAGCTGCAGCGTTGTCCGGTTGCATCTTTGAAGAGTCGTTGTTGGCATATGAACCAGAAGGAGAAGGGGTTTCCTCGGCCTGAGGCCGGATTGTTGATTTGTAGCGGTAGAGCGTGAAAACGCGTCCGTTCGAACGGCGTCTTCTCTCTCGGCCACCGATCCCCTTACCTCTCTTTCTAAAGCAAGTATAGCGTCTAATGGCGGCGCACGACTGAAATGAACAGCCCTGAATGACGCGCAGAACTCGCTCGTAGCCCGTGTCTTGCGCGTTCAGACAACCACCATATGTTTTCGACAACAGCCAGTAATTTCTATCTTGCATCTTCTTTCTTCCAGCGAACACGATAACCGAAAGCGCGCGGCGCGCTCAAAATTGCTCCTCACGATGCTGCAGTATTTTTTACGCTGTCATATGAGCGGGCATAAAAACAAACAACGCCTCGATCGACAAACGGGAAGCCGTAGGTGATGTCAGTTCCCTTGCTGTAAAATCTATATAGAAGCGGCGAGTCCTCGTAGTCTAGGTCAGTCGGTTTTCCGTTCTTAAGGTACACCGCAGAAGAATACCGGTGTTCGGCCTCGGATATCGAAAGCGCAATAACTTCTGATAATGCCGGCGTAACCTCGGCCATTAGCGGGTCGTGCAAGCGTTTCTTTTATTCTCTCGGCTCAATTTTTGTAGCATTGCCCCTATCGCTTGTTTGCTTTTCAGAAGATGAGTGCCGAAGTTCAAGCTTCCTCCTCCAGGCAAGAGGCCTCGGCCGAAGTCGCACAGGCGACTCGCCTACACTTTGTGGCACGCCTGACCGCTCTGCCGGCTGTGACCACCCTCCGCGGCGTGGCGACCTCGGTCTTACGATCGCGCAAAGCACAGCTACGCCTTCGTCGCCGTCCCCTTGCAACTGGCCGGAGATCGGAGTCCAGTACGCCGTGGAAAAAGTCTGCCTGTACTGGACAGGTTCAGTCCCCAGCTGATCTACGTCGACGGTCTCTGCCTGCCGAGGACTGGACAAGCTCGAAGCCGCTTACCCAGATGTGACCCAGAAGCAGCCACGGGAGATCTTGAACGACACAGTGGTCCTTCGGCCGTTCCAAGCTCGCCAGTGTCAAGGACTACGGAGTCTCGAAGGTGCGTACGGTGCTACAATCGGTGACGGACTAAGAACCCGGTAGAAGCTCAGCCTCCCGCACGCACCTCGTTACCTTTTGACGGGCTGTGACGGCGCGTGCATCGGGGTTTAATTAGAGGCGACAAAGCTGGCGTTGTAGGCGGCATCTACTGAATGTTTACCCTGGGGCCTGTCACTAGAGTAACGGGGATATACTGGAAATTGTCGTCACATCCGGCGAACTTCTAGACTGTATGTCCATACCACCCTTAAACTCCTTCCTTTCGCTAAGCAGGCGCAGGACGTCAAGACCGTTGCCGTGGGTGCCCTTCACGTCGCCACTCATCCCGTGCAGACTCTTTCTGCGTGCACTCGTCAGACCTTCAACTACACCCTGAAGGCCCTTGAGGTCTTGGATGCCGCCCTAGACAAGGTATAGTTCCACGCGCGTTCGTCGCACGCTCCCTTCGTTTCCGCCGGTTCTTACGAGTCCTTTTCCAGCACATCGCTGCTTGCAGCCATCGCCATGCCCGAACGCGCCCCTTCCGACGCTCCAGACTTTACCACCCTCCTCACGCTCCTGGACACTATTGTCTTCAAGGCAGCTGCTTGCGCTAAGGCCGAGGTGGTTGCTTGGGGCGCCGCACTTCGTCGGCGCAACGACCAAATCCGGTACTTCCTCAGGAGTTCGACACTTCATCACTGCCCCTGCGCCGGATTCTTCGGCAGAAAATGTGGTGCGTACGATGCAATACCCCATTTGCGTGCTTTAGCCCTCTGTGGTGCTGTTGCCTTCTTATCGGGCTGTTTCTTCTCAAACACTGTCGTGAGGAGCGTCGGGATTAACATCTTTTCCGCCCTCCCTCATGCCCCCGCCCGCCGCCTCTCAACAATGTCTCGACCGCTGCCATTTTCCAAATACGCTGCCGCAGACGCCCCTCATGAGGGCGTTCCCCTCGCGAACGCTGACGTCGCGTTCGTGTCCACTGCCTCGCGTTTACCTCTTCGGGTGACGTTGCCAATTTAACCAAGCTGATCCGTCAGTTGCTGATGAAATCTGGTCCCTTATTTTGCTTCTGCCTCTCTCTGCGGTTTTTTCTCCAGCAGGAACCCGTCCCACGCAGCGAGACTCCAACCATGGAACCCAAAGTGCCTTCGAAGAATCTTCCGATGACGCAAGCACCAGAGGAGAATCCCTGCTTTTAGCTGCCTTGTCTCAATTGTCGCGGTTCCAGACTAAGAACATTTTGGCGGCCCTGCGAGGCGTCTGCTTATCTTGTATTCTTGGGCTTAATACTGAATAAACTTGTGACCTTTTTTAGTTTCTGTTTCTCAATGGTGTCGTACATCATCCGTCACGTGTTGAAATCGCCTCTGTAGCACCTATGGCCCATTTGCACTTTGCGAGGTGGTGAACTGCTGCGGGTTAATTAAGCGGGACAATCTCCGCCCACAAAGTCCTACTCCTTCCAGATTGTCAGTGCCCGTCGAAAAGAAGGCGCTCCCTTCCTCTCCAGCTCTCGGTCAAACGGCTTGTTCACACATGTGGTGCAACGCCGATTCGGCACTGGATACGCCTCCGATCCGGCTCTGATGCTGTGCCGAGTTATCTTAGGTAATCTTAGGCATTGCTGTTGTACCGCCGCTCACCACTAAAACAGCACGTGCAAAATAATCGAAATTTCCAGCGGCGCCGATTCTGCGTTGTGTGAACAGGCCTTCAAGTGGAAAGAGGCCGATGGGTTTTTCCATGCGACAGGGATAAGCAGTTATCTTGCACGGTTCAGATTTTTTTTTTTTGCCTGTGCCAGTAAAATATTAGTATTAGTTAGTGTGATTGAAGGCTGGCTGAGTGCTCTGCATTCCAGCTACTGTTCTTGACAAGTGCTGCGTCGTCTCCTAGTGCTGTGCCAATCTAGGTTTTGAAAACCGTTACCATATTTTTCTTCGCTACCTCAGGTCCGGAGTCTGGCCTGATGATTGAACAAAAAAACAAAACTTCAATTTTTTTTAATTTTTTTTTTTTGTGCAGGGCATTTTGCAACTTGGTTTGTCAGTAACGGATGTGCGATAGCAGACTCGGAAAATTCGATGACAATGTCCCAGGGAAGCACGAGCCGCAATTTAACTCGCAAAGAGCCGCATGCAGTTTAGCCACCCCTGAGGTCGCTAAACTCGTCAGACACAACTTTCTTTGTGTTATGACATAGCGGGGGAGGAGCTGAAAGATTGCTGCGAAGTTTTCTTTTCTCACAAACCCGCAGATCCGTATATCTTCGTGACGTTTTTCATTGTAAGGGCGAAAAATCCCTGCTACTCCCTAGGCGCCGAGCTAGAGCGGCACGAGAAAGCACGCGGAGACGAACGTGGTTCGTACACGTATAATGTCACGATGAAGATTATCAGCTGCGACCTTGATGGTCTCTAAAAAGCACAGCGGAGGCTTGGGTAATTGCATTCTAAAATCGACACCGTCAAAGTTGATAGTCTGGCATCGTTCTTATCTCCACCGATAAAGCAGAATTTACTAAAAAAACGTCCCTGTCGTCCCTTTTATTTATCTCGGCCTTTTGAATTTGATCAGAGTGTAGCCCGACGTGGCTAGGTAACAACCAGCCGAGTAGCATTGTCCACTTTTGGACGGATTTGGCTTCCGGGCAGTTGTCCCCCATCAGCGGGAGATAAAATAATTTTATGATAGACTTTCAAAGATTAGCCAAACTGGGATTAATTCTGCATTCATCAACTGAAATAAGAGTAATGTCAGTTTGTCAATATTGACGGTGATGTTTCGAGAACGCGAGAACACCAAGCTTTCTTCGTACACAACCAAACTTTTCACCGTCGACTCGAACACGCACCATCAAATTTGTCGTTCACAACTGATAATCCTGACCCTGACGTCAAAGTTATGAACTATAAAAGGACGTCACTGAACGCGCCTGCACAAAACGAGCCCTGGCACGAGCCTCTCGATTGAAAGTCTGCCATGGCCGCTCGTAAGTTCATGGAACGCGCCCCGTTTTAATTCCAGAATCTCTAGAACCATAATTTCGAAAATTGCACGCTGTGCTGTTCCTTGTCATCGCTCAGTTAGAACGCCTCTAAGCAGGGTCGTCGAAACAGAATAACGGGGAGGGGGGCGATTCACCCCCCCCCCCCACCCCACCAAGTGGCGTCGAAAAAGGGAGCGCAAAGGGCATAAGGGTGTAAAGAGGGGGGAAGGGGGGGGGGGAGGGGATATCGCCCCAGCCCCGGAGAATAACATTTCAAAGAGTTATAATAAAAAAAAAATGGCAGACGTTTGCAGTTTTGTGTAATGTCGAATTAAAGCGCAGCTCTTGAGGAGGAGGAGGGAGGGTACGGAAGGGAGGGTATGCCCCTCCACCCCCCCCCCCTCTTCCTATCCTGCTTGCCTCTCATTTAGCGGGGAAACCTAATTGATGTTAAAATTACGTGACGTCAATTTCCCCGCTAAATTTAGTGAAAAAACGTCCCATAATGCAACGCGCGCGCGGTTACGCCGACGGCGACGTCGCTCAAGCTCGAAACGGGCGCATAAGAGTTGCGCTCTAAGAATTCGGGGGAAGGGATATCCCCCTTCTTCACTACTATCACCCCATCCTCTCTCTCTCTCTCTCCCGAACAATTTCTATGGCCCTTCCTTACCCCTATTTGAGTGTGTGTTTGTGTTGGTTATACCTTTTTTCCCCCGTTCCACGGCTTTTCCTCGCCATCCCCCTCGCCCCCTCATCTCTCAGACATTACCGACGTCTCTATACATAACGCTTGTGGGTGACCCCGGTGGCGTTGTTAACAGTGGCGGAAGATGAGCTCTAAGACCGCATACACCGTGCAAGGCTCCACAATATCACAAAGTTTAATCTTCGCCTCGATTCCGAAGCGAAGATTTTGGCCTCAAATAACTCCTTCCCAAAGTTGTGAAACGTCACTTTGTCGTCACCAATAACTTCCACAAACGACAATCTTGCGACGACAAAGTTCAGAGTATTCACAGCCCGCCTAGGTACAATCTACGTTTCATTGATTCTATCGCGGCGTAGGGATGTAGGGACACGCAGGCGCGACGTCATCAGTGCAGCCCGTTCAATCGGCTGGCCCCACGGTGTTGCTCGCGCGCGCTCCGATGAAGCTCGCTACAACTTTGTGCCTAACATTCTCGCTGGAATTCGAGCACCGAGAGAGCTTGGATGATTGACATCTCGTCCCGCGTGACGCCAACGTCGCGAGTGTCCAATCAGCACGCTCTGCGAACTTCGTGCCCAACTTTGTGTTTGACGAGTTTAGCCACCCCTGGTGTATGGGTGGCTAAACTGGCAGTTTAGCAGCCATGCCCATGTGCGCGAATGCTGAGCGCGTGCTGATGGCGAGCTTCCAGAGTTCTTTTGCGACGTGCATTCCGCACCGTCAAATTGCCGGTTCTAGCAGCCTAGTTACCTCGATCTGAGCACGCGCTCTAAACAGCGCTCCCCAATATGGCGTCCATCCTACTCCCGACAAGTTACAAGCTTGGTATGGTGTTAATTGAGGATTGGTCGCCGGGTGTGTTCGAGCACCAAGGCGTGGAGCGGTGGTACGCTAGCACGCGACAGAACCCTACCCAGTGTGCGTGCGCAAATAAACGAGCTTCTTCGGCACTAATTTTTAAGTCAAAGTGAATGCTGAAAAACTTATTCCAGTGAAACGAAAAAAATAATATGGCGGCATACCGCTTGCCGTTGGACCTGCAATTCCTGCATCATGTAACGTTGCCCCACTGAAGAGCGCGAGGAAATTTGAATGTTGTTTTAAGCATCACCTTCATTTCCAGTTATTTCTAACTGCTTTGAATTTAACCATAATAATTAGCATGCCGGAAAGAGTAAATCCCGGGTATTCCCAAATATATAGTTAGCTAGGCCAACTCCAAAATTAAATTCCGTTTCTTTTTTCTTTTTTTTTTTAAGGGGGGGGGTATTTTAATTATACACATTTTCGAAATTCCCAGGCCTGAATCTTCCCGGCGTGCTATTTAGTATCTCTAAATTCAAACTAGCCGTCGAGAAAACGGAAAATGAAGGTTATATGCTATAACTAGGACTCCGTGTTTTCGGAGTTTATTTTTCGCCAAATTCAGGGGTGTTTTTCGGAGTTTATTTTTGTTTGATTCCAAAATCTTCGAAATTCAGAGCTTAATTTTGCTATGTTTCTTATGAAAAACAAAACAAACAAACAAATATCCGCGTGTATATAGGTATGCTAGATAAGGAAAAATAAAACGCGCTTATATTGAATAATATTTCTTCAGCTGGGTTTGGTGTTAGTGTCATTGCTATTGGCAAGACAAATTTGTCCCACGGCAAAAGTTGCACACATCTGTGGCTTAGATAAACGCCGACACCTTAAAAATAAACTCGTGGAGGTAGTCGCTGGGAAGCAGGTATTCATCCCATCCTATTCCATGCTACCCCGCGGCCGCGCAAGGTGGAGTGGTAAAGGATGTAATAGGGAAGTTTCAATTGCCCCTCTTCCCAATTTTATGCAATCACTATTGATCCATATATGCTTTCAGCTGTTACAAAAACACAACCTCTCCTTCCTCTTAATAACACAAATAGCCTGGCCCGAACTGGAAACCAATACAGAGGCTTTTGTCGTGACCCGAAGGTACAATGACATCTCGTCCTGAACCTTGACGAGATAAGCGGAAAGTCCCCTTTTTGTCAATGAAACGAGATTTGAAAGATAACTGTGGTGGCATTTTCCCGGGACCATTGACCCTTTCAGCTGATCAAACTTAAATATAAAATACCGTCTTTATTTACTTTATTGGAAAGGGGGGGGGGGGGGCATTGGCACATCAAAATTCGGAGTTTATCGAATAAATCCGAATTGATTAAAATTCTACCGGCGGATGTTTTTCGGAGTTTTTCGGAGTTTTTCGAATTTATCCGAAAACACGGAGGCCTAGCGCTATAACCAACATTTAAATTTTTCAGCGCCTCGTAAAAAAAGGGGGGGGGGGTCGTCACATATTGAGGCCCGTTCACAGACTTCCGCTCCACTCCGACCGACTGAGACAATACCGGTTATTAAAGGCCCGTTCGCACACTTGCGATTCCTTAGAACCGAGCGCCTTAAAACCTCTTAAAATCTCTTACGACGGGAGAACACATTGACACGCATGCGCGATCTATGCAGTAACCATGGAACTGCATTTCACTAGAGCGAGGGTTTGGCGGTATTTGCGAGGTCAAATGTACGTACTACTTATGAGGAATGTTCGTTTATAACATTGACAAAAGTTTTTCAAGCCAAGAAAGAATGATGCGCGAAAGAAATTCAAAAATATACGGGACCGCCCAGTGTTTTACTGCTACCCACTAGGTGGTGCCAGTGTGTCCTCTCGGCCTCGGCCAGAGCCTGCCCAGGTTCGAGGTCAACCAAGTTCGACTTTTTCGAACTTTCAACGTGATGTTCGACAAAGGTTCGACTGAAGTTCGACTTTGTGCGCATGCGCGAAAATAAAAAAAACCTCGACTTGGCTTTGCTTGGTGGAGGAAAATTGCAATAGTTTTTAGTGTATTGGCATCACTGGTTCACGTTACTAACTGACGAAAGCATTAAGAGCGCATATTTTCGCTTTTATATGGTGTAAACATGAGTAACCATTGTATAAAGAACAAAATAAACTAATAAATTATTTGTTTCCCAATATTCGGAATATTCGTGTAGAAGCCGGGCAACACTGTCTGTAAGTCGAACCTATGAGTCGAACGAGTCGAACTCACTGATCTCAATGACAATTGCTGGATCGCGTTTGCCCGCTCCGCGAATGCGGTCACTGGCGGCCAGTGGCGGATCCAAGGGGGGGGGGGGGGGGGGGGCGACGGGGGCAGCCGCCTCCCCCCAAACGAAGTCGACCCCCCCCTCCCCCTTCTCGGAGGGCAATGGACCTTTTTCACATACCGACGGCACCAGGCGGTGGCTGCACGAACTAAAAATCGAGGAAGGGACCTACCTGTGCTACCAATCGATAATGGGAGCTACGCTACCAGTTTCTTCGTTCTCTGAGCAGCGGGGCGTGCCCAACGCGCCGTCCAAGTGGGGCATCGGTGGCGTCCACTTAAACGTCGTGTTATTCTTTCCGTCCGCTTTCTTTTTTTGCGTAACACAATTATATGTATGCTGCAATTACGTTTTCTACTCGCTGATCCACAGCCTCCTTCCGAATTTCCTCGATTTTTCGTGCAGACTTCCGCCGCTTGGCATCGGGCGCTCGCGCGTGCGCAGAACGCTTCTCGGAAAAGGTCCATTTGACATGGGTGGACCCGCCGGTGCACAAGAAAAATGGGTCCGCCCCCCCCCCCCCCCCCCCCAAAAACGGAGTTCTGGATCCGCCCCTGCTGGCGGCCATCTTTAGGTAGAGTTATATCACCTCTAGCCAAGATACAGCTGCTGCAGCCACTTGGCAGCCGCCATCATCCATCCATGTCAGATGGCGTTTTGGCAGTTGTGGTCACCGTGGTGGCAGGCTGCCATCAAAATAGCGTGGGTGATATTTCGTGATTGATTGAAATTGTTTGACGAAACATGTTTTTGAAACCCGGCGTGAACGGTAGCCCGGTCTTTGAGGACCCGGTAAAAGTTTCACGAAATCGCACAGCACCGGGGAAAAGCAGCACAGTACACATCGAAAGTCGCATCGAAAGAAGCGTCGAAAGCAGACGCCGGTACGTAGTCTGCTTTCGATGCGAGCTGCGCTGCTTTACCCCCGTGCTGCGCTTTCGTAGAACTTTCGCCGGGTCCTCAAAGATGAGGCTACCGTTCACGCCGGGTTTCAAGAATTTGCTTCGTCGAACAACCTCAATGAAGCACGAAATATCACCCACGGTACAGTGTACTAGATCTACGGCTATTTTATGGCAGCCTGCCGCAATTGCGCTGTCCGCCATATTACTATGATGGCTAGAGATGATATAGACCTTTTCATTTCAGAAGTTGCCTCACCGGCGGATAGAAGGCGCTGACGCACTCGGCGCCATAGATTAAACAAAACAGTTATTGCCAAAGAAAGCATTTATGATAATTCTAGGGAAGCTCATTGTTGTTTGAGGCAAGGACAGGTGTTTTGCGAACCAGAACATACAGAGCGAAGTACCAGGAAATGGATACAGTGTGCGCTGCTTGTGGAGAGGTGGACGAGACGGCTGAGCACTTGATACTTTACTGTAAAGGGCTTCACCCTATGCCTACCGAAGACAACATAGATTTAATAAAGTCATTGGGTTTTAGAGACAGCGAAGGAAAAGTGGATTACAAGACAGTAGAGATTACCAAGCAAAGATTAAGTGAATGGTGGCAGAAAGCACGAGAAAACTAGGTATTTTCTTATTAACTGATGGCAAGGGGGTTTTATAGCCTCACTTTCTGTTCAGTGTGGAGTGTATATAGTTTTCACATTTAAATATTCCAAGCTTAAAGGGGCCCTGCAATCATAATTAAGCGTCTACCTTTTTTGCGGTTTCCACGTCTCTGGGGTTCGGCAAGCCAGCGGGCACGGTGAGAGTCAACCAACATCAGTGCGTCATATTTAACCGAACGACGCGGGAAACCTCCTCCACCGACCGGGGCGACCCGCGGTACCGAAAGCGCGCGTAATGTGACGTCTTAGGTCCTTGGCTTCACTGGTCAGAGCCGCTAAAAGCTTCTTTTTAGTCGGAATACAAAATATGAGCGGCGCGAATCGTTTCTAATTATTATACACGTAGTTTTTGTACAGTATTTTAGATCTGAAAAGAAACAAATGCAGTTTATAAAGTACGGAAACAAGAAATGATCCGTCGACATACCCGCCACCAAGCGGTGGAAAAGGCGGCGCATACTTAGAAAGGAGTAGTGGGACCTCGCGCCGACACGGAAAGGTCCCGGATGTACGCGGCGGCGCTGCGGCCGTAGGGACCGAAGGACCCGGCCGGCTCTGAGCGTTGCCCAAGGCGCTTCGGTGAGCAGCTTTGTCTGGCGGTTTGGCTGCTGCGTATGGCAGCGCGAAGTGGCTCCCATTCTGACCTGATCTTTACCCCGTGTTTGCTGTCGTTTGTGGCCAATGAAGAGTCATGCCGAATTTGTGTTTAATCGCGCAGAAAATGCAATGAGAGCCGCCTAGCTGCCAGCTGCATACAGCTCATCCAGAACACGCTTTAGTTGCGCTCTCTCGCGCCGTCGACACGAGTACGGCAGCCGTGAGCGCTCGCTCAGCTCACTACCCCTCGGCTAGTTCACGGCCACTCAAGCAACCAAGGACGTCATGAAGGAGGTTATTTTTTGCTTGTTTTTGTAATTTTAATTTGCCTATAACTTCTAAAATAAAGCGAAAATTCGAGAAAAGAAGAGCGTCGTTAAGTTACTACGTTCAGTGCGCTCAGGTTTAGTGCAGATTAAAAATCAGTAAAAGCCATTGCAGGACCTCTAGGTGGTAAGACAAATTGGCTAGGTGGCGTAAGCTACCGCCCGATCCAAAGGGCTCAGCCGTATTCATCCATCCATCCATCCATTAGGTTGCTTCAATTTGGTTGGTTTCGGTTTCAACGTGAACGCGGCTATGTTGCTGATTTACGTTGTTTTTGCTTAATTTTATTATTAGATTATTTTCCTTGTAGCACACAGCCAATGAAACAGTGGTATTGAGAAACTTTGAGGACTACGAGGTCTGTTTGACCCTAAATTGCGGCCTTTTTTTTTACCAACTCCTTTGATGTGCCTGACTAGGTTGGTTGCGAAACGCCTGACTGATGCACAGGGAAGGTTGCCATCGTCTACGACCGTCCCCGATAACACCAGTTTCCAGAAAAACAAACTAATGAAGAGACTAACACGTGAATGTAAAGAAGCATATCGACAGCTTCATTAGCAATGTGCTGAATCGGCCAGAACAGATGAACTCGCGAGTTTACTACTCACTGTTTGGTTTTCGTGGGCACGCATCCTTTAGTGAACTTCGCAGACTAAAAACGTATCGTCTAATGACGCAACTGATATAAACAAGTAGTATCACCTCAGCCTCTTTTTTTTTCTAATTCAGTATTTGATTATGTTTTGAGGGTCCGAGTAGGAAATTCCTTAAATTATCAACCCTGCCAAAGTACTCATAAGCAGCATTTCGCGATACTGGAACTCAGAAATAAATCATTTTTATATCAACATTTGCTTACTCAAGATGCGATACAAGTGACAAGCCCGTCAAATTAAATCTGGCATTTGTCTTCCGTAAAGTTGGCCAAATAAAATTAAAGGGCGCAGGAGGAGAAATACCTCGGAACGTTTGGCTGAATTCTAGCGCTAGGCTCCACTTGGCGGACCTGTGTGAAGAAATATTTATTTGTTTGAACAGATTCGCTTTGTAAACTTTGGCGTCGCCAGACACCAAAAGTAGGCCTCTATTCGCCATCGACAATCCTGGACTCAAATAATTGTTAAGCAGTCGGTTTTTTTGTGTTTTTTTTTTGGTGTCAAATATTGCGAATCTTAGATACTAACAAAAATTAAAACAGCGTACGCAAAAAAAAAAGAAAGGTCGTCTTTATTGCGCATGCGCCGAACCCAAACCGCGTTTTGGATTTACAAATAGAGACGGCGTTATTTCTTTGTGCACTGTATTCTAAAACTCGCTAATGTTAAGTGTCTGTGGCAGTTTCTTACGCAAGAAGTCCCAGCCTTTGTGTTAAAATAAATTAAGCGGATGGCACTGGTTATCAAAATATTATCAATAAATCACTTAAATGACTGTCGAAATCGGAGCGAGCATGGTATACAGTTTTTTAAACTTCATAAGTAAACCGACCAACCGAATGTTTACGTCGCAAAAAAAGATTGAGAACCTCATACACCATGTAGGTGTGATATTATGAACAAACAAATTGCCTGATTTTGACGTACCATTACTTCTGACTTCTAGCCTCAGATAAAACACAAGTTAAAGGTTCGTTGTCTATTCTCCGTGAATTTCCTCACATAATCAAAAGAAAATGTTTTCGCTATATTATGAATACAAAGAATGATACTTTCAGGAAGTACAAATAGTCTCCTTGCGCTGACTATTCTTGAAGCCTTCCGATCCTACTTGCGCGATATAAACATACGCGCTTCTTACTGGAAATGTTCCGCCACTATTAGTAAACAAACCTCAATTGTCATAAGGACCTTTGAACCCTCGTGATGTCTTAATCGTCGAGTAGACGTATCGACTATAGTTTCCGAAGCAAGGCAAGAAAGCGCAGTGAAACGGGACGTAAACCACGAATACAACGCATCCGCCAAGGCGCGGAGGGAGAGCGGAGCAGCAAGTTGAAGCAACCTAATGGCTGCCGGGTCACGTGATTCCAAGATGGCAGCGCCCATGCGGAGGAGGATGAAAAGGTCTATAACTCTACCTAAAGATGGTCGACCGTGGCCGCATTCCAGTCCATAGGCACATAGAGTTATTACAATAAACGTTGCAATAAACGCTAGAGGCTCAGCTGGCGCTAGTGTCTACGGGACTTCCGGTTGCAAATTGAAGCAGACAGCATGCAGTCTACATTTCCAGCCTCCTGTGTATTCCTATGGGAAAACGCGCGTGAATTTTGTCTCTTCGCCGGAAAATAACATGAATAACTTTTGTCATATCGGTTGTATTGGATAGTATGTACCTTTAATGGTATTGTGAAAGTGTAATTGCTTTAGTGACAGCATTTTTCTTTACCACTGAGCGATGTTAAACTTCGCTCTATTTCAGGCCCAAACCCCTGTTTCAAGGAAGGTATGTGAAAACGAGCGACGGTTCTAAGCAAACTAACGATCGAAAGGAATGTAGTGTGTGTTCAGGTTCGCTAGCATTTCGGTGGTGCTTATATATTGCTAATATGCCCGTCCTGTCATTGGATGAAAATGACTCCGTCGTGCGCATCACGATCGGTTAAAGAAACATTCGAACGCAAAAAATAAAGCACGTGAGCTACGAAAGGTATGTCTTTTTATTATTTCCCATGTCGGGCAGTTTTTATCGGGCACCTGCTCTCTGGCTCCACTTATTTGCAAAGATTTGGAGCGTGCGGGTGATGCTTTGAACCATTTGAACCCAGAACAAGTATCTTCACAGTACTTATTTATTGCAAATCTGACTATATTACGTGACTTTCAATTTATTTTGATCGTCTGCAAGCACAAGGAGTTACTTATCCAGTGTTACTGCGTAGTTCTTGCCGTGTCTCTCGGTTTTCTACATGTCCTTCGTTCGTTTGGCACGTATAGACGCTTTACACACGCGCCAGAATACAGCCGCCATGGCTGACCTTCTCTTGTTTTACCGAGATACCGAGGCACTGAAATTGGTGTGGACGAGCCTCCACAAAGGCCAGCGCTGGGGAGAAATACAGAATAAAATCTAAGATGGCAATAAATAACCTTGCCTGCTATGGTAATAATGAAGTGAAGTAAACAGAATAATGGGAAACAAAAACTGAAGGTCAGTTATGGCGGCGCCCATGCACAGCTGCTGCAAAGCGTCTATATACCCCATGTTGGAAAGCGTCGACGCCGTGTTCGCGCTAACAGTGTCCGACAGTGCACAAAAATACACGTACGAAGCCGTTTTAGCACCGTTTTTAATACGATGAATTTGAAAGAAAACGCCGTAACTGACCATTTATTTCGTCTGCGTGACTGAGAAATGTTCCAATGTGCCTAGTACGTACAAGTTATTCGTGATATTTGCTCTTATAATCGAGCGCAGAGAGAAAATGCACTCGCTTTTTCCCATAGGAATACATTACCGGAAGTCAAATTTAGACTGCTTGCTGTCTGCTTCAAAATGCAACAGCACACTAGCGCCAGCTGAGCCTCTAGCGTTTATTGTAATAACGCTATGCATAGGCCGCATAGGCAGAGCTGGTCAAACGCGATCCAGCAATTGTCATTGAGATCAGTGGGCGAACTTCGTGTGCAAATATGCACCATCCCAGAGGTCTGGGAACAGTCTTTGCAGATAGAGAAGTGGGTGGTGGAGACTAACCGGATGATAAGGGGGATGAGTCGACGATTTGAGTACGGAGTAATGGAAGTTAACAGGGTGGAGTACGAGGCTCGCTCGGACCCTTTCACATGGGGCATCCACTACAGTGGAACCACTAGTAGCACGGCATACCGTGCTACCACTGGTTCCACTGTAGTGGACGTCACATCGTACATTTTTGGGGGGTCCTGGAGCTCTGAGGGAGCCGGTGTAAATGAGGGCCGAAATGTAGATCCAGGGGAGAGGGTTTGGGAGTGTGGGAGGAAGCCTCGCGGGAATAGGAAAAAGAAACAGCTTAACATATGGCTCATAAACAGGCAGGGGGGCAGGGACAGTGGTAGGAGATCGAGGGGCAATGCCGTCCTGCGAGCCCACTACAACTCTCTAGGCCACTGTACTCGCGCTGCAGCGAACAAGCGGGGAAGCGCGATCCAGCAATTGTCATAGAGATCAGTGATCACGTGTCAGTGACCGGGATTGAAACGTCACGTGCACCATATTTTCAGGCACCGAGAGTTACTCCGGCGCACTTGTTAAGTTTGTTTCCTCGCGACCACCACCAGGCTATTATTTCTGGCTTCTGGTTGGCCACATTCGAATTTGTAGAAGGCGCCCTGGAAGACGCCCAGCCCGCTTTCGGCCCATGGCGCTTCCGCATTTGTCTCGTATACTTCCCAATGAAGGGCCAAACTCTCTACATATAACGAGGCGGTAGCTTGCGCCACCTAGCCTAAGTTTAAAAAGACTGTAGCGCGCTTCCCGATCCCGCGATTGAAGCCACCGGACGGTCATCTTGCAGTGCCGCAAAATTGCGGTTTTGGGGCGTTGCGGAGGGTGGCGGCAGTGTGCTGAAGCCACGTTTTCTACTCGTTCATCATCATTCGCCGAAGAGTTTCTTTAAAACCCGGTGTAAGCCGTGATACTTGCCGTTGAGAACAGGTGGGAATTTTTTACGAAAGCGTAGTACCGCAGGAAAAAGCACAGACTGCGTTACAGACGCAAGTTTTGCGCTGGGTTTCGCGGGGTGCTCCGGCCGTTTTTTGAGCTACCTAGTCAAACTGCATTTTCTGACTACCCGGGCTTCAGTCGTCACTGTATGCTATTTATTTTCTCCAACCGTAAACGAAGTTGATGCCGAAACCAGCATTCAAATTTTCGCGCGCTCTTCAGTGGTGTGACGTCACACATGGTACAGACTTTCAGGTCGTGCATGTAGTCTTAAACAGAGTATGTCAAGTGTTGTTTGCGTGCTTCTCAGTGAATCAGTTACCAAACATTCTTTTCCCACCATTCAACGTCTTGTAATCAGTTGGGAACATGGCTTACTGCCCCCTTCGTACCACTTCTGCCGTCACAATTCAATGTTGCCAGTAGGGGCTCCCAGTTTGAGAAACACGATGAAAACGAAATTCGAAAATTTAATACCTTCGCGAATTTGTTTTCTTTTTACACAATACTCGGGGAACCCGTAGAGCGAGGTCTATCGGTGTGTTGAGCCAATTTTGAAGCAAATCAACGGCCATGAAAAAAATCGCCGGAGTACCCTTGGCACGCCGAAATGCTGCGTCTCTGTGTTTTCGCACGCTTGGACACCGATCAAGAATCGGCGCCGCGGCAAAGTTTTTAAGGTGTGTCGCGCGTAGATATGTTTGTATCATATATCGGCCACGGACAGGGCCGTACCCAGGGGAGGGTTTCGGGGTTCGAACCCCCCCCCCCGAAATATACTAGCTCGCAGCTGCCCCCCCCCCCCCCTCCTTCACTGTCGGCTGGGGAAGGGAGGAGCGATGGGGCGCATTTCGAAAGAGGCCCTGGGTGGCCTCGATTTCGCTAAAGTCACTGGATCGGGAGACCCAGTGGGGTACCTGCTGGAGTTCCAGCGATGCTGTTAGGGGTGCACGTGTGCCTGTATATACAACGCAGCGCTCCTTACTACCAGAGGCGCGTGAATTCCAGCGCGTCTCCGCCGCGCCCCGAAAACCACAAAGCACCCGGCCACGACCGGTCTTTTCGGAACCACTCCGATAGCGCCCTCCTGTTTTCCCCTCTCATCCAAGTGCCTGGGTGCCATCCCCCACGGCAGAAGATCCCCGGGCGCCTCGCTTCCCCATCCTCATACCACGCTCCGTTCCACCGCACAGTGGACCGTAGCGAATGCTAGAGACCGTCTTCGCCAATCGAGGGCTGAGAGAGAATCACATGACTTTGAGCTTTGCATACCACACCGCAGAGGGTGACAGGTGACACTCTGGATTGGCTAGGATGGCTCGTAGCGTCCTCTGCGGTCCATTATACATGCCTTGCAGCTACGTCACATGATGACGTCGAACACCGGTATCTACCATGCTGGTGGTTGACTCGACGGCCCTTCGCCGCTATCGGCTGTAGCAATTACCCCGTATCCCGATGATCGTCCGATCGTTTCGTCGGCATGCCCCGCGAGACGGAGTGGCCGTCGAGTTAGAGAAAGTACGAGCGGCAGGAAAGGGATGCGGCCGCGGATTATCGAGTTTGCGGGACGCATTTCATAGCGGCGAATGACGGCACTTTTCTACCGTTGTTTACGTTCGCGCACGCCTTTGCATCGGCTTTTCCTTTGGTCTTCGTTGCATAACGCCGTTGTTCACGCTTCGAGCTCAAGGGGCCTTGCAATCATATTTAAGCGTCTACCTTTTTTGCTGGTTTCGACGTCTCTTGGGGTTCGGGCAAGCCAGCGGGCACTGGATGAAAGTAACTAAATACATCGGCTGCGTCATATTTTAACCGGAGCGTACTGCGGAAACCTCTTCCACGCGACGAGGGCGACCCGCGGTACCTGAAAGCGCGCAAAATGTGACGTCTTAGGTTCCTGGCCTTACTACTGGTCAGAGCCGCTCACAAATCTTCTTCTTAGTCGAGATACAAAATATAAGTGTCGCGAACCGTTTCAATTATGTATGAAAGTAGTTTTTGTTCAGTATTTTAGATCAGAAAAGAAACAAATGCAGTTTATAAAGTACGGAAACAAGAAATGACCCGTCGACATACCCGCCACCAAGCGGCGGAAAAACGGCGCATACTAGAAAGGGCTAGTGGGATGACGCGCCGACGAACGGCGAGCGTAGAAAGGTCCCCGAGCGTAGAAAGGCCATTTGGCGGTATGGCAGCGCGAAGTGGCTCCTGTTCTGTACTGATCATTACCCCGTGTTTGCTGTCGTTTGTGGCCAATGAACTGTCATGCCGAAATAGTCTTTAATCGCGCAGCAAATGCAATGCGAGCCGCCCTGGCCGCCCGCTTCATACAGCCTATGCAACACACGGTTTAGTGGCGCCCTCTCGAGCCGTCGACATGGAGTGCGGCAGCCGTGAGTGCTCGATGAGCTCACTATCCCTCCTCTAGTTCACGGCCACTCAAGCCAGGACCTACGACGTCATGAAGGAGGTTATTTTTGCTTGTTTTTGTAATTCTAATTTGCCTATAACTTTTAAAATAAAGCGAATTTTGCGAAAAGAAAAGTTTCATTAAGTTACTACGTTCAGTGCGCTTAGGTTCGGTGCAAGTTAAAACCAGTTCAGCAAAGCGGTTGCAGGGCTCCTTTCAGAACTCCGGGCCGAATGTCGCGCCGCGAGCCCGCCCCGACGGCGATCGGTCGGTGGCGGTCCCCGTGTGCAAGCTCGCCGAGCCGCCGCCGCCGGGTCATCGGTTCGTGCCGTCCGCGATACGATCACCTTTGCAAGGAGCGAAAGTATGCATGCGAGCCGGAGAAAACATACCATAATGTAAACCCTGAGACAATGAGATTTTCTTGTTTCAGGGTTAAGTTATGACGGTAACATTGCGTTGTTTACCAGTATTTCGCAAAATCGTAACAATTGTTTCTACAAGCGACTCCTAGAGCCGCTCGTCAAATTATGAAGCGCGCAATTAAGCTTTTTCTTTTTTTGGCGAGCACGGCATCCATTCGCGTCAAAACTTCGTCGGCGGCATTTTCGAAACTTTCTGCTCGTAGCGCGATCGCACCAATGCCGAAAAATTTCGCACGTACTAGAGAAACGTCATCATCGTAAGCTCAGCACGTTTTTCACGGTACCTTTGTTGAAAATATGGTGCATGTTAGCGCATGTCCGGGCCGTTAGCAGCATCCTACGCCTTGGTAGCGCATCCGCGCGGCGTGAAGTCAACCACCAGTATGGTGCAGGGCCCCGTCCACGCCCCGTCCTTCCCTAGATGTTCCCTAGCGTGACCTCACTTGCAAGGCATGTATAAGGTGACATGGAGGAAATGTTTGTCTCGAGCAATAAAACACATACGTTTGAGGGAAGCCTCGTATCGGTTCTCTGTTCGTTAGTCCAACTTCCCAGAACACCACAAGCGTCGACGTCTGAGGGGCTTTGGGGTGCCTGCCGGGGGTAGACGGGGTGCTTCGCGCGGTGAAAAGAGGATGGAAAGAGAATGACGAAGATCCGTTCCGAGCTGTCCATAGTCGCAGGGTTTCGTGTGTCACCGGACCCTGCGGAGGATGCGCGGGGCTGCGGTTAGGGAGCTGGGTCAAGTATGGCTGTATATATTTTTCTTATTTTTTTACCCCCGGTTCCCTCTCACCCAAGTCATGTTTACTGGCGCGAGTTTGGGCAAATAAATAAACTTTGTCGTAAGCTGAAAGTAAGCTTTGAAACAATTTCCTCCCGCTGTGATGGTGCATGTGAAACATTTCGTTGCTCGTTATTGTTAATTATAGGTCGATCACATGCTTCTGCTTTTAAAAAAGTAGATATCAAAGAAAAATGGCCATTCAAGATGGCCACCGTGTTCCAGAAATCCCCCCCCCAAAGAAATTTTTGGGTACGGCCCTGGCCACGGAGTCCTGGATCGTCCAGCTGTCCGGGCGAGCAATAAGGGGGGGGGGTAAACTAATCTGTACGGTTGCTCTTATGCACTATTAACCATGGCTATGTCCAAAATCTACTCTAATCGATCACATGGGAGCACAAATAGAGCAACGCTGCAGAGCAAGGAGGGTTTTCGAAGGCAGGGACTCCGGAACCGGGAGGGCAAGAGGCCAGAGCCCCCCCCCTAAGATTTTTCAGGATGGGGCTGAGACACCCCCCCCCCCCCTCCGACTTCGAAGAAACGCAAAGCTACTTATTCACCTATTGTGAATTCCTCCAGTCCGCGAGGCGGTGGAAAAGCCGGATCAACGCCAAATAACCTTCTTCCGATTTGCCCAACAAGGTGGACTGTCAGAGTGAAGTCAATGAAAAGGTTTGCTGAAAACTATGCTAGAGTTCAGGAGACACCGAACGAGCTGCTACAAGAAGAATATTTGATTGCAGAGCAGGGCCTTTTGAAGGGTTATGAGAGGCTTTGAAAAGATTCGAAACGCTGCTAGGAATAAACATTTCTATAGCTTTGTTCGGCCCATGCGAAGAACTTGCAAGGGTACTGCAACGTTCAACGTTTCGCGCCGCAGGTATCAAAGAGGCTGCAGAGACTTTCTGCGAGGCACTGTCCTGTCTGCGGTCTGAAGTCGCGTTTGAAGAGTTGTGGGACTGCACGATCTCAACTGCATGCAATGCGGCTAGGTTTGAAGGACCCTCGCAGCGCAAGGCCGAAAAAACCGCCAGAAAGCTTTGAAATGAGCAAACACTTTCACCGCCAGTTGTACTTGATTGCAAGGCAGCGTTACGGAAGGAGTACTTCGCGGCTGTAGACTGCATTATGAGTGAAACTCAACAGCGGTTTGAACAGCCTTGTATGGAGCAGCTAGTAAAACTAGAGAACACCTTCATAAACTCCGCCGGGGAAGACAGCTCACAGCTGATGACCTGAAAGAGCCTTAGGAGTGCATGCATGTGATTTTGATCTGGCCCGACTCTCTGCGCAGCTTTATTTTTGCCGGCTATTTTATGCAACCTTGATTCTCTCACAATTGGCGCCATATTGAGGACACTACAGGAAAAATCCGACAAAATTCATGACCTCCTAGACCAAGTCGTAAAATATACGAAACTCCATTCTGTCGCATCTTCGGGGGAGCGCTCATTTAGTACCTTACGCCGAATTAAAACGTATCTATGCAGCCGCATGAGTCAGGGAGGCTAACACACCTCCTTATTTTGCACATTCAAAAAGGAAGAACCGCCGAGTTCAACCTGGACGACATCACCAAGGAATTTGTCTCCAGGACTGCTGAGCGAACGGCGACCTTTGGTCTTCCTTGAGACGATCAACACACATGGCCTTGGGGCTTATATATGAATCTGTTTTCTTCATCACGCTTTTGTGCACATTTTCTAAATATATATTAAGATGTGGTATATATGTAATTCTCTTGGCTTACTCGTTCATTTCATAGCGTGGATGTCTTTCTGAATGAACATTTGAGCAATAATAAACGTGATTCTGTGTATCCTTGTAGGGATTTTAAAATTGTCTGAAGCACTATGCATAGCGTTTTCGCGATATTAGAGAGTTTTAGTGAATCGTACGTAAAAGCTTTGAGGGTCGGAAGGTGCATGCGCAAAACGCAATATTGCGTTCTACGCGTGTGCATTTCCGACTCGTAATTGTATTGCGTACGCAAGGCTCTTGCGTACGAGCCAGTAAAACTCCCTACTGTTGTTATAAAGCAGGAAGGAAAAGTGATTGTACATGCTAAGTAAGGAACTTTATGCAAATAATCTTTTATTTTTAATAAACAATAGGTAAAAATAAAACAACAGAAATTCGGCTCAGCCCTCGTTTCCTATAATAAAATATATAAAAACAAAATGCTTGACTTCAGCCCCCCACTCAAAATCTACTTCCGGAGTCCCTGTTCGAAGGCAAAGCTAGAAGACGGCGAGAACGAAACTCTTTGAAGCGCGGCTTAAAGTCGTGTGCAATCTATTGACCAATAACAATTAGGCGAGCCGCGCTCAAACGTCAAGTGCAATAAAGTAGGTTGATAATGAGCCAGCACTGATCAGTGATAGGAGCTGTTGTGTGCGGTATTCTGTAAACCGTCTAACGACGAAAAAAAAGACGTACCTCCCCCTCCCCCTTTTCCGTCACCCCTGTACGCTGCATCAGGCTCGTTTCTGGACCGTGAGTGCCGCAAGTTGCAAATACAGTCGTCAGAGTAAAGTAAAATGCTGCTCCAGAGGCACATACGGCTTCACATACATTGCACTCGCCAAACACATGTATACGGTGTCGATTCTTGATCGGTATCCAAGCGTGCGAAGGCACAGAGACGCAGCGCCTCAGCGTGCCAAGGAAGCTTTGATCACGCCGCGATACCTGCGGAACTTGCTTTCGACGAGATACGCCTTCTTTCTGCGGCACTGCGCTTCCGCAAAAATTTTCCGCGTATTTCCAACGGCAAGTATCACGTTGTACACAAGATTTTAAAGAACGTTTTTGGCGAATGACGACGAACAACTAGAAAACGTGTCCTGAGTATGCTGCCGCCAGCCTCTGCAACGCTAGCGAACTGGGAAAATAACGGCATGCAAGATGGCCGCCAGGTGGCTTTACTCGCGTTGCAGCGTAGTTCAAAGCTTGATTTTGATCTTCACGAGTGAATATTCTGAAGAAAGCTCTACAATTTTGTCGATACCAAAATTAAACTGCGTGTTTGAGAATATTGTTGTCTAAGTATGTTCAAGACAAAATGTCGACATTAATCGCTGTCGACTGCAGCGCTACGTATTACCATTGTGCCCGTGCCCACAATTGTCGCGGCCAAAGGAGAGGGGCCACTAATCTCGGGTCGACACATTTCATCAAGGAGTGCCGAACTGCTGCACCATATCTGCTACTGAGTGCTACAGCGCGGCTACACCAGTGTCGAGTCTCCGTCATATGTGTCTCGGAGCCGATGCTGAAATGCCCAGCAAACTGACAGTTTTAGGATAACTTTCTTTCGCCACGGTGTGGCTAGGTCGTAGTAGTTTCCCCGTTTTCACGTTTCAACCGCCTCCGCAATGGATTATCCGAGCAGGAAGCTGTCGTACGTATCAACTCTTGTGTTGCATTCGCCCCGATTATAAGCCTAACTGCTAAACTCCGTGTCATCTGAGCAACTCGCGAACTCCGCCCAACTGGGCTACACTGGCTTGTCGGGATTATGTGTTTCTTATTCGGCGACTCAAATCCTAAACTGCAGTACTTTTTTTGGTCACGGAATAGCCCGTCTTCCCGAAAAGCTGAGATACGGCAGCAAAGAGGCGGTACCTCGACATTGCGGTCTCTTGTCGCAACTAAAGTTGGTGCTTTGAAGATGTATCCGCAACGCATTTAACAAAGATATGAAAATAATATAATTCTACTGATAGGCGCCAAACTGATAGGCGTCAAGACTCTAGCGAGATGCTGTATTTCCCAGAACAGTCATGATTGTAGTTGAATTCTTGTTTCTTAAACCCAGGGTTCGGTTCGAGGGACTATCTTATCGCCCCCGTCTGAAACAAAACACTCACGTTTTTATCTCTGTATTTTCCTTCTTTCCATCAGAATCTTGCCCACTGGAGTTTATTGACGTTTATTTCCAAAACGGCTCTTGTGTTGTTGCGTGGAGTGACAAAAAAAAATAATAATAAGTCTTTTTTTTCTTTTTTTATTCTCCCTACAGCACTTCCGGGGATTCCTTGTATGAAACGTTGGGACTTCCAAAGACCTCGACGCCAGATGACATCAAGCGCACTTATCGAAGAGTGAGTAATCATCTTATTTGGTTCGTTCCTATGGTCTCAAAAGCTACGCACAGTCGGTGAGGTCCGTTATCGCACAAAATCCGTGCACAAAGTTTCAGCGCCGAAAAGTCGTATATTTTAAGGGGGTTTCGATGCCGTCTGCTTTTGCAACTAGTGTAGGTAGAGCTACACAAGCGTGCAAGCACTTCTCACCTCCACCACCCTCTTAGTGAGAGCTGTGTCCCACTAGAGGGACAAACAGCAACAAAGGACAGCGACACACGACAATGAGTGACAAACGACACCGACAGACAGCCCGTTTCTCGGGATCCGCAGTCCCACCTGGTGGACACGACGCAGAACACGAGGACAAGGAAACTTGTTTTCCAGTGGGGACTGCCGTTGTCAACAAAACGGTTCAAAATACACTGACAGAGTCTGGCGACGCGGTTTTCGTGTTTGCTCTTTGGGTGTAAAATGCACCGGCAAACACTGAAATTGGAGACAATTTATTTCTTGATTAAAGCTTCTGCTAGTCTTCCTTTGCCGTTGGCAACTTTCTGCAAACAGTCGTGATGGTCAACATCAAATCTTTTCAAACTAGAATTCCCGAGTCGTTCCTTTTTTTGGGTCGTTTAAGGCATTCTAGGTGAGTGTTACGAAATTTCACGTCGATTGTGAGGATGTTTATAACTTCATATTCAAATGATCAAGGGCAGGCGTTTTTGGGGGACAATACGGCACCCGATTATCACAAAATGTGATAACAAGTCTCTCGTCTGCCGGAATGGCTTGCCAGAACGTTGTGTCATACTTCGTGGTAAGTGGTCTTACTTTGGTCAGTCCTCGAACATCAATGTATTCATCCTGATGCAGGGGCGTAGACCTCGGCGTCTTGAAGCACCACCTCACGCACCAGGTTTCGTGAGCAAAACGAGCCACAGCAAATTCCCTTTTGCAACACAACCACTGCGAGCAATTGAGGGGCGGGAACAGCGGGAACGGTCAGTGGCCGCCAGGGACTTTTTGAAGGTCAGTCAGCGGAGCGAGCCATGGGAGGAAGGGTAGAAGGGTGGAAAGAGAGGCAGCAGAGGGGACAAGTGGGCGAGGAGGTTATGTTCGTCTCCGAGAAATGTTCTTCAGTGGGTCTGCTTGCTGCGCAAGTCCAACGACAGACAAGAACTTGTCTGTCGTCGATTGTTTGTCGGCGCATTACAGTGGGATAACATTAGCGACATGGAACTTTGTGGTGTTGCCGGACAAAAAATCTGTGTTTGTCATTCTAGTGGGACGAGGCTACGACTGTTAATCTTCGGAGAGTACAGTGTGCCTGCCTTCTCCTTCAAGAGACGCTTAAGTAATGTTTATGAGCTTCAGTCTTATCTTTTATGTGAACTGAACTCAAACTGGTATAGGACCACCTCTGAAGCAGCACGAAATGAGAGCACAGCGGAAGCTACGTACTAGTTGAACTAGTCTTATGTCTGACCTTTGCCACGTGACCGTGCTCCCACCCATACCCACGCGTGGGAAGCAGGGTTAGGTGATGAAAGGCATTACCTTTATTTCTTTCCAAATGGAGAGAAATAGTGAGTTTAATTCTATGTATGCGAAAAAAAATGCATACAAAATATATGTTGATTAGTCATGCGAGCATGTAGCTCCCACCGTACTGTCAGCTTAGGGATACATAGTATAGACGTGAGTGCGCATGCTAGTGCAGAGATGGGGACAACCCAAGAACTGGATTTTTGGTCACTCTGATAGACAAGGCACATAGTGCCCTCGGCCAGTGCTGATCCCCAAGCGAGTGCTGGCCTATGGACTCGGTTGGAGTGTATGAATTGCAACAAGGTGACAGTAATATGCTGAAGGCTTGTTGCAGAAATTACGTTGTGGAATTGAGATACCAGTTGCACATCGAAGAGCAGGAGTTGAAGCTTCAGTATCTCGCTGGGGACTGACAGATCCTTGCTCGGTCGGCATGCAAACCCCCGATTTGTTTTGGGTGACGATAGGTGAATAATTATGGCTGAAAACTTTTAATCGGATGGTGACCTGCGCCACTTAGCCAGTCTGGCAGCGGTAAGATTCCACAAGCTGCAAGGCTCGGGTCTGCATGATCATACTGGGCGGGCCACGTCATGCATTTCAGAGGATGAAGGTTCAAGGCTGTGTATACTGCACATGCCAGCCAGGCACATCTTATTGAATAATTGAAAGACATAGCAAACCATGCTAAATATTTCTGTTGTAGTCTAATTTTCGGTATATCCTCATTTAAGCATCCCTTTAAAGCTATCTTAGTTGCTTTTTGGGTCATGAAAACTTTCTGTTTCATCACATAACAGTGTGTGTTGGCAGTTGTCTGTGGCATTCAACATATATGCCCTCCCTTCCAAAGCGGTCTTGACACAGTAAGATGTCAAGATAACAAACAGCCACCAAGGCAGAAGGAGACTAGTCGAAGCCACAGTAATGTCCTAAGAAATGTTTGTGATTGCAATTCTTGACATTTAAATCGCTTGCCGGAATGAATGCCCACTCCACCTGTCCAAGCAGCCCCCAAGTGTTTTTGGGTACTTCCACTGGTGGACAGAACTCTTGCTGCACTGAATTGTTTTGCCGAGGTGTGAGCTCACTTTGTGCACTTCGATTAACTGGAATTTGTTATCCAAATAATCGGAACAAGGGGCCATACAAAATCCTAACTGTTGCACAGACACCATTCACAGACTGTGCTTACAAGAGAATCTAGAACGTAGCCCTTGGCAGTGGCAGGGGCAACGTTTGTCGCTTAGAGGGCTTTCATACATGTCCCGTCTAAACTTGCATCACACGCATTTTACGTGCCACTGCCCAGTTGCACTGACGTTCGTTGCAAAGTGCATTTGTGTGTTCCAGTTCCTTTGTCCGTAATAGTCAGAATTTCCCCTACATAGTTCAGAATAGTGCCTCCTGGATCCCTTGTTGTTGCGATGCATAGTAGCAGACTACTCAGTTCACTGAAAAGGACACTGAGAGCAAGATAAGTGGCACTAAAAAGTTTGCTCGGATCCAACTTGAGAAGCTAAGAGATGAAAAAACAAAACATGCAAATTCACATATTTCGGAATTCACAGTTCCAGAGTCCTCCGTACAAAAGCAAGCTCGCATTCAACAAACTTGCCTGCTGCTACAACAGGCCATCTAGCAGGGGGCTCATACTGTGTGTGCGTACGTCTTCACTGCCACAACATCCCGAAACTTCGAGTTCTAAAAATGGTGGATTGCGCATGGAATCAGGTCACGTAGCCAGGATTTTGTTTCGAAGGGGGGCCTGGCCTGCCTATGACAAAATGCTGTATGAGGGGAAGGGGGAGGGGAGGTCCCAGCAAAATGGAAGATTTCGGGGGGCCCGGGCCCCATGGGCCTCCCCTGGATACGCATGCCTGCATGGAATGAAAGTCGCATAACACTGTCGGGCAATGAGATGGCTGGGAAATAGTGGCACTGGACCTCGCGCTTCTAGACACTCGTCGAAACGTCTTTCTAACTAGCATGCAGTCAAACAGAAGCCTCCCGATTATCTTTAATTGCATAACACTCATATAAAAAAAAAATTTTCATGTTGTTGACACATGCGCATGTCTAAATTTTGTTATATTTTCTACCCTCTCATCTCTCGTAAATTTCTTGGCCGTAAAAGGAAATTTTTTGTGAAAGATTAAAAATGTAGGCTAGCTGGTGAATGACTTCTGTACTCGTACCCATAACTAGGGGGAAGAAAAATAACCGACTTTGAGCCGGAGTGTATGTCTTATGTTATTTTGCCTTATCTCGTCGAAGTATAGCAGCTTTTTCCAGTTTTTACTCTTGAACCTAAAGGCTTAAATCACTTCTACACTGAATCATGACTGTTTATATCAACGGCAAGAGGACCACCACATCGGTCGATGCTGTACTTTGCCATTTTTTTATTTATGAGGTGTGTGCATGATTTAGCGGGTATTACCAGGGAGGAATTTAGAGTCCGACCAAAGTGGATTATCCCTTAAATTACAATATTTAGCAATGAAAAGGGTCTCTGCTTTTAATCTCATCAGTCGGAGTTGGATTGTCATCCAATCGTCTCAAATCTTGACCGGTTTAATTTTTTTTTTTAGTTTAAGGACATTTTTTATTTTGCCCTCAAAACCTGAAGGGGACTCTGAAAATAATACAAGAAAACACACAAAAACTTGTGTGTTCTTGTATTAAAAAAAAAAAGCCTAACAGGTTCTTTACTTGTTGAACTCACCAACTCTGCAGCTTTTAAAACTTCAGTGTACTGAGCCTTTGCTCAATTTATGCAACTTTTAAGTTCGGCATAACGCGGGGCTGCTAACCCGAGGAAAATTTCCCATATTAAGGTAATATTCAGGTCTGTGGGAATAAGGGAAATCTTGCTAGTTTGAGGGAAATTTTGGTCACCGTATATATCTGGAATTTTATAGGTCAATTATGATTTTTTTTAGAGATAACATCGTTTTTCAGCGGCTTTGGCTACATTTGGCTTCTTTTCTCCAGCCGTTTGGCAGTTTGTGGTGCGACCATCTGGCCACACTGAGGAGTACTAGGCTAGGTGGCGCAAGATACTGCCCGTTATAAAGGATACAGTTGTTAGCATCCAACCATCCATCCAACTTTTTTCGGCAAAATCAGTTTTCATCGCCCCCTGAAAACTACGAAGGAAGGTACCAGCCAAATCTAAGATTCTGAGAGTGCCGCTGTGCCTTCTCGAAAGGAAAAATGAAAGCCGTTTACAACTCCCTGTAACGCCGAATTAGAGCGCAGCTCTTGAGGAGGAGGAGGGAAGGGTACTGGGGGGGTCAGATGACCTCACGGGGGGGGGGTCAGGTCACGTGACGATGACGTCATCGGCATCCGCATCGTCATCATCACTGATGACGTCATCGTCACGTGACCCCCCTCGAGGTCCTCCCGAAGGAACCCGAGGTTCTCCGAGGTCCTCCCGAAGGAACCCGAGGTCCTTCGAGTCCTCCCGAAGGAACCCGAGGTCCTCCCGAGGTCCTCCCGAAGGAACCCGAGGTCCTTCTGAGGTCCTCCCGAAGGAACCCGAGGTCCTCCCGAGGAACCCGAGGTCCTCCGAGG
Source organism: Ixodes ricinus (assembly GCA_037355805.1). NCBI lineage: Eukaryota > Metazoa > Arthropoda > Arachnida > Ixodida > Ixodidae > Ixodes > Ixodes ricinus. Next base: position 197,275 of record JAZHYW010007265.1, on the reverse strand, counting down.
TCCTCCGAAGGGACTCGAGGCCCTCCGAAGTCCTCCGAAGGAACCCGAGGTCCTTCGAGAGGACCTCGGGTTCCTTCGGAAAATTACCCATAATGCACCGCGCAATCACGCCGACGCGCGCTCAAGCCGGAAAAAGGGCGCCTAAGAGCTGCGCTCTAAAAGAGCTTGAATACAAGAAATACTGCAATGTCTGGAGATGTAGACTTACCATGACAAATAATATTTCGTGAAATGCCGTAGTGTTCCGTGTGTTCGAGTTTGAGAACTCTTGCTTGTGTTACACCTTTTGTTTCGGACTGACCATTATAAAAAGCGCCAATGAAGTTATTAAAGCAGTATCATGTTCTGATGACGTGCATAACACCTAAGGCGAAGATGGGGTTTCATTAGTCAGTTTGAATCTCCCGGTAACACTTCTCCTCGCCAGATTTGCTTTGACCACGGTTTTGGCTTGATAAAACAATTAATTGCGAAAGGTATGCGAGGAGTTAAGGCTATGCGTAGAGAAAGTAGTGTGCTTCTTGCGCAGGGGTTGCGGTGATGCCAGAACGATGCCGAGCTCCGATTGGCTTTAATTTTAAGGAAAGTGGATAGACCTCAATGCTAGATGACTCGAGGTCTACCCGCTATCTTTGTCAATCAGCCAATAAGAACTCGGCGTTTTGACATCATTGCAACCCTTGTGCAAGAAGCAGACGATCTTGCACTCCGGATATGATTTATTTCTCATAGTAAAAATGGAAGTGATGCAGAAAACAACTAATATTTAGTGTTATATAATTAACTGGGCAAGCGAGAGAAAATTTGGCAGAAATGGGGAAATTTCAGGCATCTGTTAGGGAAATCTTGACTTTCGGTGTTGGCAGCCCTGGCATAACGCATACTCATCAAATTGACAACAGGAAGAGGCTTCTGCGCGTTTTGTTGCCAAACGTCCTGCAAGCCTCCTAGTTTTCTTTTTTTTTTCTCTTTTTGTTGTTCGGAATTTCGGTTTCTGGATCCGAGTTTCGCGGCTTTCCAGTTCTAAGGTTGCGGACACGGAATGCTCCACAGTCCTCGGCACCTCACCTCAGCGACATGGAACCGGTAATTATTGACTCATTTTTCCTTTGTCTCCGTTGTTTACAGTCTAAGCTCGTTATAACAGACCTTCATTTTGACCAAGATTTCGGTCTGTTGTAAAGGAGTATGTTGTATGCAGATATGAAGTTGAGTCAATGCAATGTAGAGGAAAACCAACCGAACTTCACAAATCGGTATGTTATATCCAAATGTCTGTTGTAACCAGAACTGTTGTAATGAGCTTAGACTTTAGTACATTGTATGTGTCTGTGTGCTCTTTTAAGATGCAGCCCACTAAAACTATCCTCCCTACTAGCAAAAAAAAAACAGGGAGGTTTTATTTTTGTGTTATGAATAATTACTGAAAGGATTCTAAGGATGTCAGATATTTTGGTGGCATTTCCGATCTCCCTAGAGTTCCCGAGAAAAGTGCTTAGGGATTAAGAGCTTCTAAGTTAACAAAAACCAGCAGAAAAGGCAAACGGACAGAAAGAAAACACCACACCGCTGCTAGCATTTTTTGTTTGCGCTGTACCAGATCTGGGCACGATACTTTAAAAAAAGTGTCTTTGATACCGATACCCGGCACCCTCAAAAATGGTATTTCTGATACTGATACAAGAGACAGAACCAAAATTGATTTCATACAGATACTCAATACTGCATCATTGATGCATCACTGAAATCGCCATTATTAATAAAGCTGGTCATATGATTAGCCAAGTTACAAAATTTATCTGTGGTTTCTTGAATATTTAGTGTATTTAAAACAGCGGACCGTTTTGAAACGGCTTCAAAGAATCGGGCCACACTAATTTCTTTAGGCTCCACTGCCAGCACAGCACAGCTGGTTTCTAGAACTTTAGCATTGGACTGAAGCTATGGTGACATTTAAACAATCACTTCCATAAGCAGTGTAGCAAATTTTTTAAGCTAATGTTCTTCTTGCGAAGGCAAGATTTGCAGTCTACACCAGCAGGTCTGCTGGTGTGTCCTGCAAATGCCAAAGAATGTAGAAAGAAGTGTGGTCATAACAGGCCCTGCGCTACATCTCTTAAGATTTGTGAGGTCAAAGGCAAATTTGGGCGTTACATCCTCGAGAATGAAGACCTTGGTTATCAGCAGCTCAAAAACATGGGTCTTCGTGAAGGCGGCAGAAGACAAAAACATGAGCCTGAACACAACCTCTGATAAAGTGAAATCGTGGAAAGGTTACGTCGCTCTGTCACTCTGGTTTTATTTTATTTATTTTATTTTATTTATCTCCGAAGCCCTAAGGGCCCAAGCTGGCATTACATAGGGGTGTTGCTGTAAGATCAGTCAAACAAAAAATCCAACACAAGACAATACCTTACAAAAGCTGTCAAAAACACACTATGAACCAATCATAGAACATATTCAGAAACAAAAGTCGGCTGAAAAGAGGTGTACCTTGATACATTCAATGATACAGAAAACGTGCACCAAGCTACAAGCTACTAAAACAACAATTAAAAAGCTAAAATTTGTGCAGAGCCCTGTGCCATATGCCAGGTGTAGCATCGGTCAGGCGAAATACGATTGTCGCGACTTTTAATTACTCGGTCGGTAGTATATTACCTGTGTTGGAGTCGTTCCACGGCCTACTCGGTACGAGACAGGCTACTCAGTATACCCACGAAGCCTGTCACGGCTACGTGGGTATGTCTTTTTGGTCACTTCGGCATCCACAAAAAGAACTCTTGACCCGTACATCGCAGCAGCCTGGCGTACAGGACAACTCGAACTGGCTTTCAGCCTATTTGGTTGCTCATGCGAGAGACCGCCATGCTTAATTTAAGTTCACCGCAGCATAGTCACCGGTCTAGGAGGCATCGGCGAGTTGGGCAGCATACCTATGTACTTGGAGTTGGCGGCATCAGAGCACTTTTTTTACTCAGTGCTTGGAGTATGCGTGCACTCTTCCTGTTATATCTTAAATTTGAGTAGTAATGGACCCCCCACTTTTCCCCATTAGGCCATAGCTCAAAGTGCATAAGCAAAAGTGATTCCTTGATACACGTAAAAGCATGCAAATGTATGTTACAACTTCGAACAACATCCGCTACCCTCAAAAAGATGCATTTAGTGTATGTATTTTGTATCATTAAACATTTAATGATGATGATCATCATTACCTTGTTACCAAGCAAGGCATCTGACTGCCTCCATGTCTTTGCTCGTCTAGGTGAGCATGTGCAATAGCAAGCCGGCCAAAGTTGCAGTCTTGCGCTTAATGTCCATACTTTTATGCTTGGGCGCCAGCCGAGACATCATGCAAAAACACTGCGACACTCCTTTGGTCATGAAACATGCTCGTAGCTTTGTTCTATTGCAGTGCATCTTTAGGGACAGAAAGAATGTACAGGGTCTGCTTACTGTCTCGATTTCTATATTAGTCTTTTTTTTTTGGACTCTTCTAGTGCTCCCAAGAACGTGTATAATATAATAAGGTTACACATATGTTCCTCGTATACACCTTTTCCCCCATTGTTTCTGTCATGCTTGATAGCAACGTAGTGCAGACGGTCCTTATCTGCATTATTCATTTAGATTAGTTGCGGTGAAAAATGACTGGGCCATTGTCGTACAGCATTCCTCTCAGTGTCTTCTTCCTGTATTGCTTGCCGTAGTACTATAGGTGTGCAAATAAATATTCTAGAATAATGGCACATACTCTGCTTTACCTGCGGTCCAAGTGCAAAATCGTTGATACTGCTGTATCAGTGTATTAACTCTGATTTTGCAACTTAAGACCATGGGGAGCTGGGTGTACATTGGGCTTTATCGCAAGTGTTGGCCTAGAATTGTGGCTAAAGTCATGACGTGTACTGTACATTAAGTGCTGACACAACAGTTCATACTAGCAGACCGTTTATTGACATTGCTGCAGAGCCAATATTGAAATTAAACCTATGTTGCAATACATCTTGTTGATGAAGTCTCTTATATCCTTACGAGACCCAATGCATGGCATAGTATTGTTGTGTCACTATTGCACTCAGCTGCTCTACAACCGAAGCAACTTCCTATTTCGAATCTTTTGTAAGGAGTCAACAGTTCCATAAACAATGCCACTGGCATGTGTAAGCGATGAACATTATTAATTTGTTGCGTTCACAATCTCCAAGTCTTGTCAGCAATTGTGCCATGGAAGTGTTTGCATTCTTGGTAATATTGTGTAAGACCCGAGACAGTTGAGGGAAAGTAAAATTTCTCTCGGGCCAAAGGAAGAAACAGCAGAGGGGGGGGGGATGTGTCAGTTTATTTGATACAATCCCCCTACCCGTCCTTTCTTACCTCAACTGGAATTTCTTTTTATCCTTGCCTTAATTTTGGGTTTTGCACATTGTAACTAACTGCCGTCGAGCTCTCCTGCGCACTTGCTGTCTTTTCGAATTCTCGTCCTCGTTTCCCAACTGTGTCGTTCAAGACCGCCCGTTGTTTCCAGAGTCCCTTCCGGTTGGACGTTCAGCAAGCAGAAGGTTCTGCTGGAGTTCTTTAGGAACCATGAGAGCATGTACAACCCTCAGCACGTGGACTACCGCAACAGGGAACTCAAGGAATAGGCTGCTCCAGCAGTTGAAAGACATGATTGGATGCGGCGTGAGTACTGCTGCAGCATGTCGTTTAGATTCTCGTGCGGCGCAAAGTCGAGCGATCATAAGGCTGGTTTGTGTACTGTTGCGTTTGGAGTGCAACCGAAGGCATTGTGCCTGCGTTGTGTGTAGATTTGATTTCGCAAACACTGAAAATCTTTAGTCTTATTTTACGTAGATTGGAAGTGTTCCAGTGCTACCTGATAGGTAAACACTTGTGTGCTCTCACTTAGCAAGGGGTCACAAGCAGACATACCATACTTAAAATTGTTCGTTTTCGGTTGTTTTTTTTTTTTTTTTAATTTGGGGGTAAAAATTGGGTGCTATTTTTCAAGCTTATAATCGGGGAGAAATCGGGTTTTTTGTGGAAACATTTCGAAATTCGGGTTTTTCAGGTTAAATTTACAAATGTACTCAATTTTATATTCGTTTTCCTTTTTTTTTTTTTATCGGAGCGTATTACGAGTTTCTTAACGCTAACTGTAAAATTAGGGGTCTATTTCATGCTGGCCATCGGGGGGACTTTTCCAGCTCCGATTGCCGTGCTTCAAGGGAAGCACCACCCACAAAATCATCCTCTCCCTCAGGTGCCAACAAAAACCCCGACCGTTCCAGGGACGGTCGACTTCGATCAGATATTTCGCTATGGAATAAACCTGTTAAGTTTTCCCGATCTGTTTACGCGACTGACTGGCTCGGACGTTGTTCGTGAGAAAGGTTGGACGCTAAGCGAGATGGCAATGCTACCCGAAAAACCCTGCTGGGCGTCGACACCTCAGCGGTCGAAGGGGGATTGATAGTGCGTTGCACAAGTTGCACAAGCTGCGTGCAGCAGGGCCGAGCTACATGGCTTCGGCCCTGCTGCCAAGCTACCGAAGCTACAAGCTACGCTTTTCCTCAGCCAGCCTCCGTAGAATGTCACGGTGAGTTAGACGTGCTCGTTGGGCGGTTGGTTGAGAGTCGTGTAGCGTCCACAGAGCTGCACGCAGCTCGCGAAATAAACTATAGGTCATTGTTGTCCCGAGGTAGGGTAGCTAGCGTGTGCGCACCGCTAACTCCGTGCGGTGAAAATAAATAGGTTGGTAATGTGGTTTTGGAATTTGGGGAGAAATCGGGTTTAACCCGATTACCCCGAAACATGTTCGGGGTGTAAAAGTCGGCTAAAATCGGCTTTTACCCGAAAGCGAACAACCCTAACCATACTCTGTTGCGCTCGAGCCACAAAGCCTGTGAGTCTTTGCCCTGATGAGGAAGTTCAGATCGTGATGATAGTGCCTGGAAGCGCGAGGCATTTTGTTTCAGAACCGTCCTTTGAGGTAGGAGAATTTAGTCGTTTGTTTGTTTCTTTTGCGATAGATTACTTGCCATGATGAAAAAAAGAAGTGAAACCAATGCTATTTCTGTAGATTTATTTTTGTCTATTGATAATCTAAATTCCCATGGGCGAGTCTTGCCGTGCTGCGTGGGCGCATCAGGTTTTCGTTCTGCAACGAAGGTGCTTGTTTGTCAGTTGCTTTTTGTTGCTGGGTGTCTGCCGTAGAATACCGCGCATCCGCCCATTTGCACACTAGGTGCCCATTCCCAAATTTCTGAGTTCTTAGAATATCGCCCGGTACATTGATATGTAAATTTGATCATCGGACAAGCGTCCATCCCCCATTTTTTAGCGATTATCTCTAAATTTTGAGTGGGCGCTTGCCCGGTATTTTACGGTATATCACCCCCTAGAGGTAATTTGGCCAGTGTACCATGACTGCTGACCAGTGGTCATCATGCTGCACTGATTACGTGCCGGTATGTTGGTACAATGACATTCTGTTGTGCCAATGGACAGCCCTTAATTTTTGGCAAAAGTTTGCTTCAGCTGTTGCGCATGCCACGAGTCTTCTGCTGGCCTGTTTAGGAAAAAATTGTCCCTTTTCTAAATATTGAAAAAAAAAAAATGCTGGGTGGTGGTATTGAGTTTGCCAAGGAAGGAAAGGAAACTTAAATTTTCTTCTAAAAAGAATGGAGCAGCTGATGACCTTTGGGCGTCTTTCGTTTTTGTGTTTGAACAAAGTCGACTTCTTTTATAAACCATTTTCGTGCATTTGATTTTTTTTTTCCACCAAGCATAGAGATTTGTTTATTGCAATTTACAGAAGTAAAGCTGCAAATGGCTAAGCACCTACGCGGCTTGTGTTAAAAATGCAATTTGTGTAGTCTGGGGAAACGTAATAAAGTCCAAGCGAGCGCGTGGCTTCGAAAGCTCCCAGCGCTTTCTTAGAGGAGAAAGCTGAACTATGACAAGGCTATAATGCGCACAAGCGTCATTTCACCGGCCATTACATTTTTTGTTGTCGCCCCGGGCTCAGACCTCTAAGTGTTGCAGACTCTATGCTGATTTCGGCACTGACTTCAGATAGAGTTTGCAGCATTCTTAAACAGCCAAAGGGCAAGAACGATCGTGGCTCCTCCAATTTGGTCATCCTGTTATCCCTCGACCTTATCAACAAACAGCAAAACGAGTTATCAAACTTGGCAATCCAATTGATTGAGTTGCCCTCTCTCGCCTTTTGTTACGGAATACCGCATGCTTGACCTCATATGAGGGCATATATCAGCATTAACTCAACGACATTTCAGCAGTCAAGCGAGGAGAAATGACAAGAATCGAACAGCCGCTGAAACGACTCGTGTGCGCCATAGCCATGTCATAGTTCAGCTTTCTTTTCTTAGATAACCCTGGATGCTTTTGAAGTCACGCGCTCGCTTGGCTTTTTTCATGCTTTTCTGTGTTGTTCATGGATTCTGAACATTTGAACACTAATGCCCGGCATCATCACAAACTGCCTTACTTGCAGCAGATTAAGATAGAAAGTTAAGCTAGTTGGCTGTACCATTCTTGAAGGAAAACCTCTTAAGACTTCTGTCCCCATCTTTAGGCATTTTAGTTCAAGAATTGCAACAGATGTTCACTGCATAGTGTGTGTGGAGGTATAGGTACCTACGCAAATTCTTTGTAGAGAGGTCGACATACGTGCGGAAAGACGCACCAGTCTCGAAGCATGAATGTGCCCCGCTCCTCTTGCCGTGCTCTACTCATTTCCACTTGTTTCCGCAGCCTCCGAAGCGAAAAGCAAGTTCCACAGCCTCCGCACTTACTTCACCAAGGAACTGAACAAGGTCAGGCACTCCAAGCTGCCGGGGAACGGGCCAGTCTACTCCTCCAGGTGGGAGCTCTTCCACGACATGCTGTTCATCCAAAACGCCTATCAGCCGAGACCAATCCATCCGTCCAGCTTCAAGCTGAGCGGCGCCTCGCCAAGCAACGCAGACACCGCGCCGATGAATGCCGACGCTGCACCGACCGACGTCGCATTCACCGATCATGAGCTCGAAATTGCCGGTGCAGACGTCGAAGTCGACACGTCTGCCGTTGAACCGGCGCCGCAGTCTCCTCCAGAAGAGGTTGGAAACAGCGGCCTTCGCATCAAGATTCAGAGCCCACGGACTTTGAAGGTCGCGCAGAGAAAGCGGAAGAGGGACCCGGACTGTTGGAGCAACAGTTCCGACATTCCGGCCGGCGCCCGCGAGGCCGCTTCGGCGCTGCGGAACGAGGAAGTCAAAGATGAGGATTTTTACTTCGCGATGATGATGGCAAAAGAGATGAAGCACCTACGGCCGCTTGACAAGGACATTCTCAAGTTGCGGATGATGGAGATGATCGTCGAGGCCAAGCACAACGTTGTGTTGGAGAAGTGCGAACCTGTGGTGCAGTTGACTGAATGACGAATTGGGAGGTAAATTAGGGTTTCGCTGTTTTGGGGTCTTGATTTTTTTTTTTTTAATTAGGTCGTAAGTTAGGTTAGTCAGTTGCCGCCTTAAAGGTGGGGTAGAATTTGTTTTATCTCAATGTGCACGAGCAATAAGGAGCTGTGGTCTTTTGGAAAAATGGTGATTCAAAGATTTGTTCACATCAAAACATTAATCATTACTAAAAAAAAAAAAAAATTTGCAATTTGGAATGGTTGGAGAGAGATGTGCCTTCACTGAAGGTATCGAACCAACCAAGCTTGACAGTGCAAACTGGCTGAATTTAATCATCCATTTAAAATTCATGTGTGGTGGCTATTTTTTGCATTTGGGTAAAAGATCTCTACTCTGAGGAAACTCGTTCTCATCCTGCTCCCAGTGCCATCCAGATGCATGGAGGAAAGCACAAGTTTTCATCATTGGAGCTTGTTTTCTCTTTGCTCCCATCTAATACATCGTGGAAAATTAAACGGCTACAAGTGCGCCTGTTTACTTCGATATGAAGAGAGTATACAGAACATTTGGCACTATGCCACGCAAACTAAAAGCTGCTCTTCGAAAGTGCATCGGGTGAAATGAAAATGTCATCTGCGGTGTTAAAACGCATCATTTGGTGCTCTTGATGGACGCACACTCGATATAATTCTTATTTTTGGCAGACTACAGTTTCTGCTGGAATTGTTGCACGACACTGGTTAATTTTTTATTAGTTCTTACTTCTGTGGGTTCAGCTTAGTCTAAACTTGTATTGTCTTCCAGCTCTGACCGTGCTTCTTGGATTAAGGGTGTTACGAGGTTTAGCAGAAAAATGTTGAACTCGTTTTGGTGAAATGTGTCAATCAGATTAAACTTCAACAGTGTTTTTGCATGGCACAATTTCAAACCATCTTTGACCTTATCATTGAATTAGCATATTGAGAAGAGTTCTTTTTCTTTCATCATGTCGTGTATTTAAACCTCACTTTCAGAAAATGCATAGGTTATGGTACGGTGTATCGCTATGAATTCAACTGTTTTACTACCATCTGTCATTCCCCATGTTTGCAGCATTAAAGAAATGCTTAGATATATTAAATGTCTTCTTTTGTGTGTGTGTGTGTGCGCGTGCGTGCGTGTGTGTGTAGCCTGAATGCTGATTGGGACACTTAAATGGAGCATTTTTAGATGCTGATAAGAATGTCTGAAATCAATAACTGGGGGGATTTAGAGCTCCCGAGTGTCACATGGTGACTAGGGAGTCCTTCCATGGTAGTACGGCTGTTAGTGTTAAAATGCAACATTGCTCGAGAACATTCTACAAGCAAGTGCCAAAACATTTCGGACTGCACTTGATGCTGAAGCAAGTTTGTATGTTGCCTTCATTCTTTTTGTATGTTTCTTCCGACATTGAACCTGCTGCTCAAGACTGGCTATTCGCTCGTGGCCACTATATGGGCAATAGCAAGAAGCTTGCGGCATGTATTTTCACAATTACCTTCTGAAGTCAATGCAAACATTGGGGCCCAACGTTTTTGGGGAGAGGAATTGGCGCATGTCCTGCCATTCAAATACTATTGCATCTCCAAGTGCTATATCATTCTTGCCATTGAGAAGTTGCTTTGGTGCATCAAGTGCAAGCCTCGGCTAGCGATTTCGGAAGGCGTACCAGAATTTCAAGTTTAAGCAAAAGTGCATATACCAAGTTGTATGCTGGCAATAGCCATGACTCAGAAGATAGGTTATCTATGAAATGCGGCTAGTGCAAACTTGGGAGTTCTTGCTCATCTTGGCTATGCCTAGAAACTGATTGTGTTGCTGATAACATAGCTGTCAAGCTCCATATTGACTGAACCTTAGACACTGATTATGTTTTGTGGCTGACAAAGAAACTCTCAAGCTCAATATTGACCCAGGTTTGCAAACATTAAGTTGCAAGCCTAGAAAGGCTAGTGTCCAATCCACGCTTGCCTAACGTTTCTTTCCAGACACTTCAAGACAATCTTAGTTTGTGCCAGGTGTGCTGGGAAAAATATGTGGATTTAGAGAGTCAGTGTTTTAAATTGGCAATAGTTTATAAGCTGACAGGATCAGCAGCAATGTCACAAGACAATGCCTGTGACATTTTCTTGTGTCTGGGATAATTTGTTTTAGGTTCTGTGTCTGCCACTAAAATCTAAGCACTCTGTAAAAGATTTTATCAGGCAGGTATGCATTTTTGCAAAAAATATAATTGCACAAGATTCACTAACAGCCATGGTACTAAGACACTCAGTTGGGAAACTCTCCCTTGAAACCCAGACCGCTTGCATCCACCGAGACCGAAGTAGATCTGATTACTGCGCCGCCCTTTAGCAGCGAGTCAAAATGTAAAAGTTGCATTATATAGCTACTTCGAGATGGCACTACGAGATGGCGCCACGAGATGGCGCCACCGACCCTTGCACGACTCGACTGAACCGGCACATGCAGCTGTGCAGATCCCGGGGAGGCTGCTGTGGAAAAAATGGTGGCGTTGCGATCGTGTCTAGTTCGGTTCAGAGCCACTTTTTCAAAGCAGGCTTCTATAGCAGTTTCTCAACTCAGTTCTAGTAACATTGCTGACGACTTAACCTAATTCAAGCGTGTTAAATGTGATATGTTCAAATTGAGTTGCTTCACAAAAGCTTTCCCCTCATTTTTTGTATCTGCACCTACTTACCTTTTTTTTTTTCTTTTTGTCCTCTTCATCGTTTTTGTCACAAATGGAAGCAGGCTTCTGCAGATATCAGGCCACGTAAATATATAGTTTCTTGTTCTCTAGCTTGTACCAAAAAATGAAAAAAAGAAAACACTAAATTGTGTTTCAGTCAATCTGCTATTTCACTGCAAAACACCAAACCGAGATATGAGATGTGCTTGTACTTTTAATATAAGCCACTTTTGGGCCTTTTCTGCATCACGCACTGGAAAAACAGCTTGCGTAAGAGGGCACTTCTGCCACAAATATTGAACTCGAAACCGAAATCTCAGTTTTATTCAGTGTGTTACTATGCTTGTGCCATTCTGCTCCCTGCCTCTCCAGGGCATTGTGTCAATTTTCCCATTCCTCATCATTCACCTTTTCTACCGCATTTTGACGGCCACACGCACATGACAAGTCACATGTTGCAGCATTGTACACATGTGGATAGATGCATCGCCGAAGTATCTCGGTGATGCCGCAACATCATATTGTTTCGCAAAGTGGTAGAGCAGAAAGCGTTCTGCTGTATATTATGAGCACAAAAATGTCAGCATAAAGTCTCTAAAAATATTGAACCTGGGAGGGAACCGTGGCTGTGGAAAGAGCCTCTCGGGAATTTCAGAAAAATAAACTCGTGAGTGCCATGGCTCCGATTTTAGCATCTCCCAAATCTGTCCGCATCTAGAGGTTGACATGGGTCGTTTGCAATATAAGCACGAGGCCCAGATGTGCAGCTACATTGGTTGCCATATTTTGATTATTGTATTTCCCAACCAGAGAGATTTCTCTCGAATGTTTAGTTTCAAGCTACATTGGGCATGTACATTTCTGAAGTGGTGGTTGTGGTGTGTGCTTGGGTTGCACATGGCATTCAGTGATGTGATTGGCCGAGGCCGTTTTGGAGCACCTTTCGGAGCAGCCAAAACAATGTTTTGGAGCAGCAAAAGTAGCCTTTGGAGCAGCCAGAACAGTGTTTTGGAGCAGCAAAAGTGGCTTTTGGAGCAGCTAAAACAGTGTTTCAAAGCAGCAAAAGTAGCTTTTGGAGCAAATATTCTTAGAAAAAATTAAAATATTTGTTTGAAGTGCTGGACGAACGAAGGACACTTTAGCTTTGCCACAATAAACAAATTATAGCCGTTAGACCACCTGGGAGTCTTTCAACATGTAACTTAAATGCCAATCACGTGACACATTTTGCAATGCTTCAGTTAAATAATGCATATATATGTACCCGCTACAGGTAAATAAGAACCAAACTGCACATATTAAAATTTATTTGAAATGGACCAGCTTAGTAGTATATAGCACAGCATTAGGTTGACTAGTTCTATAACAAATGGAAGCCGTCTCCAACTGATGAAACACGTAAGTGCAGTGCCAAATTGACACTCAAGCGGAGATGGCTGTTCGATCTAAACCATGCCACTCCGCTCCATCGCCAACTAATTTCCAAAATTGCATGCAAAATGTAACTGTCCAGCATAAGAAGAAAAAAAAAACAATTTAGCGACACGTGCTTGCTAAGCTGGCAGGCGAAATATAAGCGAAACACACAGAAGAAAAAAAAAAATACCTGAGCAGATCGATGCCAGACATCGCGAGCAGGGGTCAAAAAGTTCTCGGAGCGCTTTGTGCAACGACTGAACTCAAGACAAACAAGCGTGGTGTGCGGGTTCAGCGTGCAGACATTGCCTTCTTTGCTTTAGCTCACTTCTCTTCACCAACTTTATTTTGTGGCAGATTTTTTACGTACCGGGGTCCCTTTCGAAATAGCCTACCGAGAGAAACCTAGGTAATCAATTCTTCAACACAGCAGTCTTTGAGCTAGAGGTATTCTTGTAGTAGCGTATTAAACAAGAACAGGAATGTTGATGAACATGCGGCGGTCCTTACGTTTCAGTTAAGGAAGCGCCGCGCAAAAACAATGTTTCGTTTCACAGCATGACGGCATGGCTGGTACCCAGCACGCTAGAGTCGGAGCGTCCGCACACGCCCGCGTCTATTGCTGAAAATATCAATTTCTTTTTTTTTTTAAAGACACGAGACAAACGAGAGCGCATAACGAGAGACAACGTGGGGAAACCACGCAAGACTGGATGAACGATTGATGCAGGATACTTTGTGTCATGCGGCCACTTGCGCCACCTAGCTTACGCATGCTCAATTACGGTACTCAGTTAGGTCTCGGTTTTGAAAGGCGACCGAATTTGGTCCTTGGCGCAGGCTTGGCGCAGATTAACCATATTTTGACAAAATGTAGCCGGATGTAGCAGGGTTAGCCCCTTGGCGCAGTTTGGCGCAATTGGCGCAGCAATCACATCACTGGGCATTGGAACGTGTAGCTGTCCTCTGTGTGAAACAATAGCTACTTCTGTCTGTGGTATGTTGACAGCAGGAAGACAACTCAATGACTCCCAAGAGCCTTAAGAGTCCTGCTGTGGCTCAACTGCTTACCCATTTGATGACCTGTAACTCGATCGGTAGCAAATGTATGGTGTGCAAATTTATCGGTGAACTAAACATACGTGCCTCTTCCCTCCCTTTGTTTTCTAAATCGAAGAAAAAGTAGCTTGATAGGTAGAAGTTCAGGGCTTGTGCATTTGATGTCGATGACCTCTACTCCTCCGCTTTCTTTTTCCAGCTAGCTCTCAAGTACCACCCAGACAAGAACCCAGACAATCCCGAAGCAGCTGAAAAGGTGGGTTTTCCATGCATGTATGCTTCTTCGATGCAAAATGCTGCCCTAGTACCACTCGAGATGAACCATTCAGGCATCCGCAGATCGTTGTGTAGATGCAAGCCTTTAAATTTTGGACGGAATGATGTGTTGCGCAGATTGTTCGGTCCTTGCCGTCCTAAAGAATAGCAAAGACATTTCTCGGGCGAGTAAGCCTATTTTGCATTTGGGTCAGAAGCTGCAACTGTGACTGCAGCAGGGCATGAGTGGAATAAGGATACAAAGCAGACATTTCCAGTTAACAAAGGAGATTCATGCCAATCGAACTCTGACAAGCATCGGAACATCGCTGCCATTTAAGTACCTGAACCTTCGGAATTGAGTGCATAGAAACTTCGGAACTTATAAAGCAGATTTCAGACTATAGATGCTTCCAATTTGGTTTTTTTCCTCAGATGGTTTTATAGAACGGGCCTCTTTGAGTGCCACGGGAGAGCACATGCCTCACTGCTAGACTAGCCTAGAGCCACACTTAACGGTGTCGGCACTCCATTCCCTGATTTTCACATGGGCGCCGCCATTCTGGTGCCTAGTGCGGAGCGGGCGCAATTGGTGATCGTTACAGTTAGAAAACATGGCTGCCCGAGTTTTAAATGCGGTGCCGGGAAGCTGGGACAATATCAACATTATTGTAAGGTGAAAGGGAGTGTAGAGCTGGCTTGTGCTCGTGCCTTCGCACAAACTAATCCATGGTCTCTTTTTTTTTTTTTCTTCTTTTTTGCTTGGATGTGTTCAGTTCAAGGACATCAACAGGGCGCACTCCATCCTCACGGACATGACAAAGCGCAACATCTACGACAACTACGGTTCCCTGGGTCTCTACGTGGCGGAGCAGTTTGGCGAAGAGAACGTCAACACATACTTTGTCCTCACCAGCGGCTGGTGCAAGGTACGCCCGTTACGACGGTCTGGGAGGGGGACGTTGAGTCATAGGGGTTCTGACGGGCCCTCAAAAGATCTCGAATACAAAATTGCCACTTCTCTCGAGAACCTGAAAACGCTCTGCTTTGTCTGCATCTTCGTTGAAGAGCCACAGTCCTTGTCTTATAGTAGTCTGGAAACGTAACCGGGTGTCATCACTGTATATTACCGTGTCCTCGTGCCCGCAGGTCAGCTCGGCTGCCCACGTTCAACGCGGTCAGAATGCGTGCCCTGGTGCACTTGTGACCGCCTTTATTTAGAAGTCATCTCTGGGAGCCAGAAATGGACAGTGTGCATCATTTTAAGGCCTGTTCACACACTTGTGTTTGATACAACCAAGTTTTTACAATCTCTTGCAACGAGACAACACTAAGGAGCCTAGATAGAAGAGAGGGTCCATCTCGAACTGTGAGGAGCATGTGCAATTGAATGGCGGACGCCTCCTGCCGAAATTGGTCACAGGTGTGCCTGTGCTGCATTTTCGCGTGGCATGGCGAGGAGGAGAGCAGGCGGAAAGACGGAGATGTTTGGAGACAATCGGCGCTTTCGGCACCTCCTCGCACACAATGTTGGAAATGCGGCCCGTAGAGGATCTGACTCCGATCGCACAGTTGGAAACTTTCTGTAATGCAGGCTCTCTGGAGAACACACTAGTACGGCGTAACATCGATGAGGCGACTCTGGAACTGCATTTTGCTAGAGCAAGGGTAGCCAGACTGCGGCTCTTCGTGGATCAAAGTGCAGTTCGCAGCCCCTTGGGAAGTGTACCCCTCCCTTCCCTGCAAGAGCAGACGGAAGGAGCGAGGGAATAAAAAACGGCTTGTTTTGACAGCGTTGTCCTTTGATACCTACATCGAACAAGATTCTCGTCTCACGAACGGGGATGCACTACAATGGAACATAATAAGCAATCGCTTTATGGATGGAATTCGGTGTGGCTACCAGCTAAAATAAAACAAATATAAAAACAGTCGCACCCCGTTTTTACCGCAATTTTTCACTTAAAATTGTCCTTTCTTGCGGCTCTTTACATATGTCTGTCTGGCCACCCCTGCGCTAGAGTGGAGGTTTTGTAGTATTGCGAGATCAAACATAACATACTATCTACAAGAAATGGTTGTCTATAACATTTTCAAGGGTTTTTCGAGTGAAAAACGATGCACGAGGAAATCTAGGGCATATATACGGAAGCTGAAAGTGTTCCACGGCTACCCGATAGAGGACGTGGGTGTGTTGAGAGGTCTTAAGGCACATGGTCCTAAGCAGTATCGAGCGTGTGAACAAGCCTCTACATGCGGGTCCTGTCGAGTGAGAGTGCATCAATGCTCATGTGCCGTGTTTCCCTTTCCCCGTACAGGCGCTGTTTATCTTCTGTGGAGTGATCACCGGGTGCTACCTGTGCTGCTGCTTTTGCTGCTGCTGCAACTTCTGCTGCGGCAAATGCAAGCCCAAGCCCCCGGAAGAAGCTGGCGACTACGCCAACCTGCACGTGAGTGCTCCCTGTGACGACCTGCGCCCGAACCGAAATTTGGGTCTTGCAAAATAAGGCCTCAGGACCATTGAAGGGGACGCTAAGAACCCCGAAACATCGCTCGTACATCGGTATCTCCAGCGGATGGCCGTATTTTTGGAAAAGAAGCTGCGATCAAGCGAAGACTTGCGTCGCAATCCTCCTGGAACAATCGAGAACGAGGGTAAGCGGCCTCGCTTCTCTCCTCCACGCTTCGGTTCGCCAGCTCGAAGAGGAGAGGGAATGAGAAACGTGACGTCGCATGTCTCATCGGCCGTGTTCAATCGCGCGCTTCTTTTCTAAAAATATGGCCACCCGTAGATGTCGCTGCAGGAGTGATGCTTTTGGGTTTTACAGCGTCCCACCTATCGCTCCAGCCTTGTTTTGTGAGCTCCAAATTTCGGTTCAGTATCCCTTTAAGCACTTGCTGTGGTGGTCTAAGCTCTGGAGTTCTGGTGAACTCGTTGCCCGACGTTTCTATCTGCCTAGTTCTTCGCCAACGTCTTGAAGGTCCTTTCCCTTTCCTGCCTCTTGCTAGTTCTCCCTGCTTGTTTCCCTGGGTTGCCCTGGGACACAGTGTCAGATACTCTTTTGGTGAGGATGCGCGGCACGGCAAATGCTGCGACACGATCGACCAAATGGCTTTATTGGTACGCGCCCGAGTAGCCCGCGCCTACAGCCTCTCTGCCAGCCAAACGTTGCAACTGAGGGGGAAAAGATAAAAAAAGGTTGTCGCCATAACACTTAGGCGCACGTGCTTTCCACTTGGCGCGTCTGCTTCGACCGCGACGGACGTTGGCTTCAACACCGCACCATAGATCTCTCTGCTTTAATGCATTTGTTAAATTGTCCTTGCCGCCATTGAGGCACGAGACTGGGGTCAATGACGGAGACGGTATGCGCATACGCGGTAGCGGTAGCGCAAGTACCAAGTTCTACATGACAGAGCACACCCAAATAACGACCTCAGAAACAAGCATTTCGCCCATAAAGAGGCGTAGGAAACCAGCGTAGGATAGGCTACCACTAGCCGCTTATCGGAAAGTCGCCCGGTGGCACTGCTTGCTATCGAGGCAAGGGCAGGACTCTATCTGGCAGCTGCAATGCGTGCGGTCTCCACACCCATATATCTTACGCTGTGTCCTGGGGTTAATCGAGCTGTCTATGTGATTAACACCTATTTAGTTTGTCTCTGCGGCATGCTGGTTCAGGACCCGCGCATTGCGAGTTGTCTTGGAAGGTTGGGGTCATCAAAGGCACACAACTACAAGAGTGAAGGTTTAATGCTGACATATGTCACTGGATGCATTAAGTTTTTGAGAGTTCGGCACTCTGTTCGCTACAGCAGACAGGAGCACCACCAGGAACCGACAATAGAGTGCACTTCCATGTGCACCAACATATTTTTGGAGCATTCTAGTCCCTTTCGCTTAGTGTGCGAGCGAAGCCAGAGCTACAGCACGAGTGTGCTGCCTCAAACAATGATTCCTGGTGGTGCTGTCAAAGTTGTCTGTCAAAGTCGGGCTTTACATCACCAGTAATCAAGCAAACGAGCAGCAGGTATGGCATCTATTGATTTATTCAGATTACTTTGCAGAGCCTGGAATATGTTATTGCGAGAGGGGACGCTAGTACATTTTGTTGCGGTTACAAGCATGGTAATTCGACGAAAACATGCACAATGCAAGTTTGAGTTATGTGATGGGCGAAGAAAAGCACGGGCACGACAAAGTGGGCGTCTGATTCGAAACGCGCATAACGTACGACTGAAAAACGGGGCTGTGAAGGTCATGGAGGCAATTTCTTGTTGTAGGGCTTAACTTGTTCATTGTAGATGAAGAGAACGTTTAAGCACAACTGTTCTACAATGGTGCTCTTCTTTTAGTGGTCTTGGAACATTGCTGCGGTAATGCAGTGCGGCTGTGTAGACAAATGAAAGGATATTCTGCCCGCAATCAAGACAAGCTCGCGTGTGCGAGCATCTAGCTTAGATAAATCACTTCAGCGACATCCCTGCATTTGGTGAAAGGCTGAGAATGCATTAGAAGCTCCGTTTGCAGCATGCACTCGTTGCCTACCGCCAGGCTTTGGCTGCGCATGCGAGGAAACATCATTTAAAGGAGCTGTGCAATGATTTTAACGTTGAAAGAATTGGCATCTTCTACTTTTGACATTGTTCATCTTGTCACAAAGGACAGAAAACACACCTCCTTCCTTCGAAATGTTGCGATTCTTCTGCGTAATCGCAAAGCAAAAATTGGAATATTCCCCGAATCTGCAGCCGCGATTAGCGGCCATGAGAAACACGCGGCATGACATCAATGGGGGACTTGTAGAAAGATAGCAAGGTGTGTGAATGCCTGCTCTATAAAAGGTAACTTTTCTATAAATCTTGTCGTTCCAACATAAATATAAATGCGTCAAAAACCTGGTATCATCGACAAAAACTTTTATTATACAGGAGTTTTAGTGGCACCATCTATCCTAGGTCCACAAAACCGTCAGCTGCTGTCTGCTATGGCGAACAGCCGAATGGGTATGGCCGGACCCAGATGAGACTTTCCTCCTTTCACCATATTTTTCGCGCTGCGCCTGCGCCCACACGTGGTCACGCGGTCGCGAGCGGATGAGTTCTTGCTGCTCACTGATAGCTTTAGAGAGAGCTTCACCGGAACCCCGCGCGACCCCCATTGACATCACAGCGCACGTGACTCGGAAGATGGTGAAGGAGTTGAGAGGTGCTGAAAACATGAATCTTTGTCCATTTTTAAAATAAAAACTAGGATATGCAGGCAAAAGCAGTTTTTTGTTCTTTACTTCAGAAAGGTCGAGACACCAACTCCCAAATTATTTAAGCAAAGCACTGAAACTGCTGCACAGCTCCTTTAAGCTCTTGCTGGAGGTGCAGCCTCTCTTGCGTTCTTAACTTGTCACCGACTTTAGTCACGCTGAACCCACAGGCAGCCTCATGCACGAACAGCCACTCTATTTCTGCATCTCGGCGATGGTCATTGACATTTAGATAAGGAGGATTGCAGCAATTTCATTTTACGCGCTTTTGGGGATACAAAGCATTTTCTTATTTTGCAGAAGTGTCAAGTGTTCATTTAAGAAGCTAACATTTTGCGCTCGAGTGTTTGTTGAGCAGCAGGTATTAAACACGCAGTGCACGCTGTGCATCTGAGCTGCACCAAATCCTTGACGAGCTGAAGCGGACGGATTTTGCTCTAATTGGGGAAAGGAATTGACAGAATGGGGAGTCCCCCTCTCCCACCTTCTTGCTTCCTCCCCCGCTTACCTTTTCTCGCTTCGCAAAACGCCAGTTTCACACTGCCCTAATTCACGTGCCACCGACGGCATAACCCGCTTTGCACTGGTACAAGCAAGCCCACTCGCGAGGTTCAAGCAAGGGTCACTGTGCCACAGCACGAGGGAGTTGGGGTTTTGTTCAGACGCGCCAACTCGTTTCCTGCGGCTTTGCAGAGTCGTTTGCTCAATGTGAAAATTACTTGCTTGGGGAACCTTTCTGCTACTAGCTGCACTAAACTCTGCACCGAAATAAATGCACTAGACTCGACCAGCCTAAGCTGTTTATTAATTTGCCTAACCCCACGGCTTTTTTGTTTGTCTGTGTTTTGTTGGGCTACTGACGAGGCAATTGTTGGGTTTCGGTGCATTCTCCCCGCATGCCACATTTCTCGGCGTTTTTGTTTGCGTTTAGCCGGCCTTGTGTTTAGCAGAAACTTGCTTTTTTTTTTTTCCCCTTTTGGGCTGGGTGATTTGTGTAGAGCTGCGTGTTTGTTGTGTTTGCGTTCTTTGCATGGGCTGGTTTCTTCATCAACCCCTCCTCCTCCTCCTCTCCCTAACCTCATCCCCCACCCGCTTGTCTCCAGGAAGGAAAAAGTGAAGCCGCCAGGGCTAGCGCCGTCCGCAAGGTGAGGTTCCGGTTGTGGGAGGGCCGAGGTAGGGTTGCCGATTGCTCGCTGAAGCAGCGAAGGGTGCCAGGAACCGCTGAAAGTTCCTGGCATCCACTCTTTAACGCCAGACAGCATAAGCTGTCTCTCGTATCTTAAGACTATTGTAGAACTTCCTCTTCCCCTATACCAGTTATGAAAAATTGTGGTTTGAGAGATCACTTTTTTTTTTAACCCGTGGGTGCCACTTGACCCCGACAGGCTTGTTTTCGTGTGGCTTGCGAGACGGGCATTCACGTGCATTGTTCTTCAGTGCCGACATTGAGTCAGTTTTTTTTTTTTTTGTTGTTGTTCTGCTTAGCCAGGGCTGTAGGTCTAGACAAATTAAGTAATTTCTTAATAAGAAATGTCATGCTCAATCATTAAGGCAAAGCTAGATTTTTCATAATTACTAAGTCAAGAGACTGAGGAAGACATAGAAGGGGTCAAATCCTGTGCATGGTTGCCCTCCTTAATGCGTTTCTCGGTCTCGTGTTTTCATAATTATGAATAGTTGCCAGCTAGCTTGTTTAATTGCCAGCTAGCTTGTTTAATATATAATTAAATTATGCATATTTGTAGCAAAAACTTCTTCAGGATGAGTCGACTCAAATGTTTAGTTTAGAAAACTGTCTACTTTATAAAATTGTAGGCTTTCTAAATGCTCGAAAGCACAATGGTCTAGAAAAGGATGGAAGCAATAGACCGTGCGTTCTATGGCTATAGTTTGTTTCACTTTGTGTGCGAGCAAAGCTGAAGCTACAAGCAGGAGTACATGTTGCTCCGGACAATGCCTACTTTGCACGAGCTCGCATACTTTGGCAGAGACCTGAAAGCCTGAAGCTCGCACTCGTAGCTTCTGATACGCCCGCACCTAAAGTGAAATAGAGGTAAGTTAATGGTAGCCTCTTTTAGCTGCTTTAGCAGTTAAATCTCAGTTACTTTAAAGGTATGCAGGGTGCAAGTTTGTCTGCTTTTTTTCGCAGGGGTTGTGGCGACGTCAGAATGGTGAGCTGCGATTGGTTCTGATTGAAGGATAGTGGGTAGGCCCCTAAGCAAGCTGCCTTGAGGTCTCACCTGCTATCCTTCAATCGGAGCCAATCAAAGCTCGGCGTTCGGATGTCGCAACAGCCACTGCAAAAGAAGCAGACAAACTTGCACTCCACATTGACTATGAGGCAATTGTTCCTTTTCTTTGCGACCTCTAATTTGGTGGTGGGTCACAAACTCTACCAGGGAATTCAAGTAGAGCGAAACTGGGATGGAATTTCCCTGTGGCAGGCCGTGGCTTGCGAGATTATTCAGACGACGTTTTGCTCCGCGTCTACAGGAGGAGTACAGCAGTGAAGAGGGCCAGAGCCCCGTGACCTCGCAGCCGACTTCGGCGGCCAAGATGGACGCCCCGGCTCGGTGCCCATTGCAATGCCGCCTCCCCCGGCGGCAGACGGCACTCCCAGCGAGACCACCAACCTGAGCTCGAGCCAACACAACACCTACATGACGCACGAGGCAGCTGCATTTGGTTCTGCGCAAGTTGGCAGCAACCTGCAGTAAAAAGCGCCGCCATTTCCGCCGGCGTCGTCGTCTGCTGCCTGCACCGCCTGCTGCTGGACAGCGAGCTTTGCTGCCCGAGTTCGTTTGCCAGGCGATTATTGTTGCTGTTGCTTCTGGTTGTTTGGTGCCGGGGCACATTCCAAAGAGCCACACTTTTCTATGTTCATCTTGTTGCCTCGGTCTTCAAATTGGAAAGGTGATGTGCAGGCACAGGAAGGTGTGAACTGGTTCTAATGTTGGGACCTTCCTTTGAAGTTGCTCCTTAGTCTTGGTGATTATCTTCGTTCACTTTCGTGGCCTTTTAGTGGTATATTTTTTTTGCAAGGAGCACTTTGATCCAAGCATTGCCCTGCAATTTTTTTTTGTTAGTCTTTTTCTTTTTTAGTGTGTTGTAATTGTGGGGTTACTGAAGCAAGACAAAAAAAATGGCAAAGTCAAGCTGTAGATGTTGCCGGCTGTCTTCGGTTGTCCACCACGAGAACCGTTTCTCACAAATGCAGAGTTGACTGTTTTGTTAGGTTGTGTGAGAAATGTTTGCACAGGGCGTTTTTTAGGTTTAACTGGACATTCAGAGAAAAGTGTGTGGCTCGTGAAAAACCCTGCAATTTTTTTAAACTGCCTTCTCAGCGTGTCATGTGGGTGCGTTGTTCGGCTCGTGCTGTCAGAATTCAGGATGCACAACTGCCGGCCCTTTTCGAACTCTACAAGGCGTCTTAGAGGTTTTAACTGTGTAGCATATACTCTTCAGGTTTTCTTCTTCGTTCTTTCGGTGATTTATTAATCGCTAAATCCTCGTTTCCTGCACTGTCACAAAACAATGAAATGGACCTGTATCGTGGGTTTTGTGTAAATATGTAAAAGGTTCCTTGGTGTATTTCTCAGTTCAGACAAAATTATAGTTAGGTTTTTCTTACAATACCTGCCTAAAGGAATCTCTTTGCTATTGATTTGAATTTTTCTAGCCTAAAACTAAAATGTTTTGAAAACTCGCCGCAAAAGAACTGTAATTTTGTCGTAACTCTCGCTTGGAGCCTAACGATGCAAAGTGGTCAGTGCATGGATCTATCAGTCTTTTTTTCTCATTAAAGTGTTTCAAAACTATCTCCACAAAGTGAACAGTGCAATGTTTGAACAAACTCCTACTGCCTAAGGCTCTTGTTAAGATTGTCCATGCTGTCTCCAGTTTTTTTGCCCAACCGCGAAAGATGTCCACTTCCACCACGGCCTTTCCTTTGGTGTAAGTTTTCGTCTTTGTCTTCGCAGAGTGCGAGAGATTAGTAGCCGTCCCACCTTAAGTATAGTCATTTCCTTTTTTTTTTTTTTTAATTCGGAGGGCATGCCATATCAAGTATAGTTGCCACAATTGTAACTTCACCCCACCCGAGCCAATAGTCCTGTGCTCCTGAAAACAGGAATGGCGGCAACTCTGTTATCTCGCTGCTGGCAGTTTTCGTGTCCTTCGGGGCATTGCCACAAAGGGTTGCATGGTTGAGTTGCACAACCAGAGAAGCCCTTCGAGGTCTCGTTCGATTGCATGGTTGAGTTGCGCAACTGGAGAAGCTCTTCGAGGTCTCGTTTAATTGCATGGTTGAGTTGCGTGTTGTTGGGCCGCCTTTGGGCCGCTTTGAGTCTTAAGGGTAACTAAGGGGCGTACGTGTCTGTGTATAGCTCTACTCTCGACATTTCCTTTTTATTTTTAGTTAAATGTCGAGATTCAGAGTTGATCTTGGTGTCTGTGTGGTTTAACAAACTCTGAAGTGTGGTTGTATGCTTTGTCCTCTGCCGAGGAAGCAATCTAGCTCCCCTCTCTTTTTCTTATTGTATTCTCCTGGTGTATTGCACGTCATCACCCGATGAACGTGTGCCATTAAAAGCGGATTAAATTTTAGGTTTCGACGAGTGGATGTGCTGTTGGACATTTAGTTTTCTCCCATAAATAAAAGCCGGTTCACTCCTTCGCGTTTTAGTGTGGTCTACTGCATCGTAACTGCTTACAAGAGAACATACTATAGAGGCATCTCTTGGGTTGTGCTGGAACATTTCCGATCTACGTATAACTAGACCGAAGGTTTTCCAGTATTGGAGAGATCAAATCTACACTTTGAGAAATGATTCCTTTTAACTTGGTCAAAATGGTGCCACTGGGTTGCAATGCAGTCAATCACACTTAAACACAGATGTGTGAACCAGCGTTTAGAGGCCTGACCAAAGGTGCACCAAAGAGCAATGGCCGAAGCAGACTACCGTAAAATACCGGGCAAGCGCCCACTCAAACTTTGGAGATAATCGCAAAAAAATGGGGGATGGGCGCTTGTCCAAACATCAATTTTACATATAAATGTACTGTGCGTATTTTCTCAATCTCGCAAATTTGGTAATGGGCGCTTAATGTGGAATGGGCGGATGCACGGTATTCTACGGCATGCTACTGGGACAAAAAGCGGTCCAGAAGGAACTCGAGATCCATCTAGTTTCGCTGTCCGGCGGTTACAAGTGAATTTGCTGTTATTACGGAACACGACCAATGTGTCCTTCAAAAGATGCGCAGTCTTGGGAAGTTTTACCACTCTGCAAATAGCCAAGGTTTTTATTTTTTTTATTTTTTTGTGACTGCATTTGAGTGATTTGGAGTTCACATTTTTGGGCGGCCATGGCTCAACTTTTGCAAGTGTTGAACAGCATCTTTCTGAAACACTGCCACGAAACTGGGGCACCTTCGGCTAGTATAGTTTACTCCTTGCCATTCCCAATGTCTTTCTTAACTAACCAAATGGTGTAGTAATGATTTAATGGCCCTGTAAATAGACGAGCAAGTTCAGCCACAACTGGGAATACCTACCGTAAAATACTGGGCAAGCGCCCACTCAAACTTTGGGGATAATCGGGAGAAAATGGGAGATGGGCGCCTGTCCGGTCATTAATTTTATGTATAAATGTACTGTGCGTATTTCTTATATCTTACAAATTTGGTAATAGGCACTTAATGTGGAATGGGTGGATGCACGGTATTCTACGGTAGTTCAGTCTCGAGAGCTACTAGTAGTATCGCGTAAATTACGCGAATGTTGTCTTCTACTCCACCGATCACGTTGGGTAAGCAATGCCTGCTAGGTGACGCGGACGTAGTGAGACTCTTTTTGTCTCCCTGCCGAAGGCCAGAGTGGGCCAGAGATTGAATACGAGTGATTCGTTTGTGTTCAGCTGGAATCCGTGTTTTTGCTGAATGAACGAGTGTTCCATCCAAATGCTGACTCCGCACCATTGTTTATCTGTGCCCCTCTCGAACCTCTGGTAAGCAACATAGAAAACCCAGCACTACAGGCTTGTTACCACCTGGGCTTCAAGGTGTGTTGCCATATCTGGAAAATAATGTACACTAAGGGCTTAAAAAAAAAAGGAACTACTTATTCTTGATCTCTTAAGAGCAATTTAGATGGTTCGATCCTGCGGAGTAAAGCAGTTTTCTGCCCTGAGCGGGAAGCTCGTTACTATCAAGACAAACTAATGCACTTGACTATGAACTATGTACTACCGTAAAATACCGGGCAATCGCCCACTCGAAATTTGGAGACAATCGCAAAAAAAGTGATAGGTGCTTGCCCGGTCCTGTTTTATGTACAAATGTCTTGTGCATATTTTCCGAGATCTACAAATTCGGGAATGGATGGTGCACAGTATTCTACGGTAAATGGCTACTGTGGTTTTCTTGGAGCTATCCAATGTTTGCCCAATTATCCGACGTGCACTTCTAACTAATATTTCCCTGAAAGTATACAGAGTTGGCAAAAGTCAAACTACTATATTCCAAAAGTGCAAAGACTATTTCGTCTAAGAATCTGGAAATTGGACTTGAGAGCAGGATCGCCGAACTTGGGAAAACTTACTTGTTTGTCGTCGAGACTTTTCTTTTTTAAAAGGTTACCATTGGGGAATTGCCCAAAGCTGCAAAGAAAGCCGTTCGCAATGATAGATGGTTGTCCATTTCCTTGTGCAACTAAATCTCGAGCTCCATACTGCCCCACACATGGCTTGCATGCGACATCAGCGCAGCACGCTGGTGGTCATTTCGGCTCGTTCCTATTTGTTCTTGCCAAGAGAAGCTGATTCGGTGGTGCAAACTGTTTTTTTGCTGAAGGTACAAGCTTGGCATAAAGCGCACTACAATGGCTGCCAATGTGACGCCGGTGCAAGCCATGTACTGGAAGCTTCTTGGCTGCTTTTTGCATCCCAAATTTTAAAGAGGCTAAAATGAAAATTTGTTGTTTGGAATGACGTTTCGTCAATGTTCGGAGGGGAAAAGGTGCTGTTACGCCTTCACTCTGGACAGAAGCTACAACGTTCCGACTCTACGTGTGGACCTTCTATGGTATTTCTCGCTTATGAGTGGCTGACTAATTAAAGTACCTAGTTGGGTGATGTGTCGTGCTTGTGGTCAAATTACTCGTGCAAAGGAAAAAAAGGAAGACTGCCCAAGAAAATGCAGGAAGAAATCTTTAATAGTGATTCTCCTGCAGAGGACGCTATGCAATGATGTCGGCACAGTTTGCTCTTGGTGTGCAATTCACAGCCGAAATCTTTGAGCGATCATTTCGCTGTCACTTAAAGGAAATGACCGAGACATACAAACTGCGAACACAGTTCTAGGTGGGTATATAGTGCAAAAGGTTGCTGGAAATTAAAAGAAAAAAATGGAAAGTAATACAGTCGTCGACAGCTTAAAAAAGCACTGGCACATCAAAATCTTTTTTTTTTTTTTTTGTTATCCGAAACGATTGAAAACGATGCCGGGACATTACCCTCAAAATTCGAAATTTGGGAATTCAGTATTGGTGAATTAAAAAAACAATTTCCAAATGCTGAATTTGAAGTTCCTGCGTGATCCGCGCCAGTGCAGTGAGTCAAATTTTGTGGTCTCCTGCGACTCTACTTCCTTTCGGACCTCCAATTCACGCTATGAAGCAAAGCGCCGTTGCCAAGGCGACCCGAAGGGGAGGAGGAGGTGAGCAGGCAAGATAGAAGAGAGCCTGCGCGAAAAAAAAAAATTTTTTTCCCCGACTCGCCGATCTGCTTGAACGCCGCCAAGTTTTCTGAGGGGGGATACAAATCCAGGAAGCGACATCACACCGAACTCTGATTTTTGGTATTTCAAAAGAGGGGCCATAGTGCGTTTGCAATTGCGTTAAAAAACATGATTTACGATTGCCGTCATTTAACGTTATAGAAATGTCGCCTACAAACTTCTAAATTTCCTGATTTTTGACGTCACCGATCAAAAGAAGGAAGGAGGCGAGAAGCGGGAGAATCAAACGCCAAATATAAAAAGACGCGCGCGCGCACAGTGAAATTTTTTTTCATGATCCAGTTTTTTTTTTTTTTTGTGTTTATGTCTACAACTTGCATCGCTTTAGACAAAAAAAAATACGACCTTTCGGGTGTCGGTGTTCCTTTAAGAAACACAGGGAGTGCCGAATCCTAAGCATCTTGTCGCTCTGCAGTCAATGGGATTGTGGCATTGGACAGCAAAAATGCCAAAAACCGAAGCATGAATATAATAAGCGTCGCCCTGCATTTCTTAATTTGTCAATGACTATATGAATAGAAATCATACTTTTCAAGTGTCAACAGTATGCATATGTGAGCCATGCGTAGATGCACGGCTACGAGCTGAACTGCCCCAGTGTGAGCATCACTGTCAACAATATTTCAGAGATGGCTTCAACGGTTTATTGTAACAATGCCAAAGGGAACAGGAGCTCCTCTACTGTCATTTAAGCCAGACCATTAGGCAGCACTGGCACTTGAAGAGCTTTATATGTAGAACACTAGGAACTCGAAACGAGTTCAATCACGTGCGTGTACATAAAAATCACACCCAAGATTGTTTGTGCAAACAGAGCAGTATGACTGCTGAGGTTTGCACTACTGTTTGTTCCCAACTCCTTGGTTCCTTCATTTCGAGATTTGTTCTTGTACTGCCTACGGAAACAGACTTGCGTCGGCAAGGTAAAACGTTGCCGCACAAATGGAGGCTTGGTGCACACGGGTTAAGGCCTTAGCGGTATTTGTAAGACACTCCATGTTTACATGAAACAACAGATGACCATAATAAAATGGACTCTTGCAAACATTGTTCATCGAGGCACGTCACCGCTCACGGAATCGTGAAGTAGACAAAAATTGGGTAAATAAATGCACGGAATAAAGCTTCGATGTGCACTGGGCATGGAATATGTGTCATTAACTTTTCATATTACACTGCCGTATTTTCCGGTATAAAAGACACTTTTTCAAAAATTTTCGGCGGTGCGTCTTGTACAACGGTGCATCTTATACGTATACATTCTTTTTCTTGGCAAACTCTGAAGGAGCTACTTTTGATGCTGATTAGTCTTTATTTGACTATTATGACAGCTCAGTGCAAATAATGTGTCATAAATGCAAGTCAACCTATGCGGAGGCAAGTTCGTCTGCTTCTCGCGCAGGGGGTAGCGATGACGTCAGAACGCCGAGCTCTGATTGGCTGATTGGGTCCCCTATCTGAGCGTCGTCTGCTCCTTTGCAACGTCGTCTGCGTCTGTCTTACATTTCCGCGACTTTGCAAGTGGAGAGGCCAGATTCATGAAACTATCTTACGCCAAAAATATGCGTAAGACAAAACTTAACAAATTCGTATTCACGATCCGAAATTTTCGTAAGTTTTGCGCAGGTTACGATAAAATCCTACGACAGATACACAGGTGCTGCCTTAATGGTACTAAGGTTTTACTTAGAAGCAGTGGCGTCACAAAGGTCGGCAGAGCGCCGGGCGGGGGTCGCGCGCTGACCTAACCCTCGCGTGGCCTGCACACCCGACACTCCGCTCTCGTGGTCCAGGCGACGGCATTCCCTAGCGCTGCAACCGTGGCGGTCGCCCCGCGCCAGCGAAGCGCCGCTGCGTAGAAGTGTGCAAATAGAGGTTTAAGTCGAATAGCACTGCATTATTCATGGCCTTCACTGTTCTATAGGAACTCATGACACCTTTGCAGTGTTCAAGCTAGGGATTTAATTGGAAGCGGTAGTTGCACGTCCCTATACCCGTTTTCACCTCAAGAAAAAAGCAAGTTTTGCGCAATATTCATACGCGGCACAAAGTGGTTCTTACGAGATTTCGTTGTCGGAGAAAAAAAGCTATGGTTTTGGCGTTTGGAACGTGTCCGTCTTAATAAGAGAACATATATCTAATCTACAATTCACCTACATATATCTTAATTCTCTACATAAAGGGGGAAATTGGTAATGTTCCACGAAAAGCCGGACTTTTTTTTTACTATGGCTCTCGAAGTGAAAACAGGTATAGTCACGTGTGGCGAGACTGGTACAATTTCGTCGTACAATAAGATTGCGTGCAAGACGCACGTTCTGACCAAGGCCCTTGGGCCTCCACTTGTATCACAAAAAGGACGGGTATATTAAGTCCCCTTGCTGTGAGGTGGCCTTAATGGGGATGCAAACAATCTGCTCTTTCAACAATGGGAAATGCCTTTTCAAGCTTCCAAAATGTTCAGACAATTGTCCCACTGCAGAATAGCTATCTTCTGTTTCCCAGACTACTCGGTAAACATACAGCTCCCGATTGAAAACCGCCATGTTTCAATACATACTATGTACTATGCAAGATACACCTAACAAAACTCCACGTCAAAATTTGTTTCATGGCCCCTTTTGTACATGCCCACCCAAAGCACTGCTTGCATCAAGCAGGTGTTGACAATGTGCTCTGAGCTGATGTGCACAGACAATACATTAATTAAGAACAACGGAGACATGGTTGTCTTAAAATGTGCTACTTGATAAGACAACCCAGCAGCTCAAGTCCTCGCAGACTCGAGGATGCACCATTTGTAAACAGTGTACGATAATACGAGAGCTTGCAAGCCTTGTGGTTGTCAGACAAACCGAGGGGGACTACTTCTAAACAATGTCCACTGGCGTCTTTTAGCAGATCCCAATCCACATAGAATGCACTGCAAAGATTAACTTCGTCCCAGACGTTGTTACGAAAACGTGAATACCTATGCTATAGCTATAGTTTGTTTCATTCGATGTTTTCACTGCACAAGCAGGTGTGCCTGGCACAGACGCTGAAAGTCCGGAGCTTGTTCTCATAGCTTCTGCTATGCTCACATTTAAAGTGAAAGTATGACTGTTGTTGTTTCGAAAACCTTGGGTTGAGTTTCAAGGTTGGTTCATGACATAGTTTAGTTATTATTAGTTTCACAACCTGATGCAGCCGCACCTTGAGTACACTCCACGACACTGATAAAACAAACAAGCCGTCGCCGGTTTTCTTTTTTTTACTTATGAAGGATTGTTATTAAAATTACTATAGTGGTGGAAACAGCTCAGTTGGGGTACTAGCTTAAGTGGTGAATCTTGATGCCCACCAGTACCCCTTCAAAACAAAAAGCAAAAAAGCGCCGAAGTTGCACTCGAGCTCACGGTGTCATTCAGTGTACACATTAATAAAAAAAAAGCAAATGCACTTGCACTTCATCGCGTGGGAATAACCGATAGAAGTTCAAAGAAGGCACTTTGTGATGTTTCATGGAAAAGGGTGAAATCATGTGGCACAAGTTTCTAATCACCTTGATTGCAGAATGAATGTGTATAGTATATTTGTTCTAGACGCTCATTCGCACTTACATAGAAAGACAATCGGAAAGCGCACCCTCACATTACAATGCACACCGGCATTTTGCACTCCATTATAAATTAGTGTAAAAGTCGGGTCACGATATAAAAAGGTACACATTGCTACAGGTCAATGCAATCTCCTATTTTAGCTTTCTATAAGGTTGTAGGAAAGCTAAACCAATCTTTTTTTTATGTTGTCACTCGATAAGCGAAGCCCAAGTAATACAAATTCAAATAAAAGCAAGACAACATTTGATCTTTTCTACAGTTGGACCCTGGCTCCTCAGTAAACATCTAGCGTGACACCCCGGTGTTGGGGACGCCATTTGTTGCCACTTTGGGACAATTGTCGATGCGGGGACGAAACAGGTTGCCAAACGCGCCCGTCAGAGACGTGTTCCGCGCACCACATCCTTACCGCCCATTGTGCTGCCACGACATAAAAAAGGTGTTCCCAGGGGCAACGGCCGCAATCCGGCTACCGTCACAAGAAGGTGGTCTTGCCGATGCCAAAGGGCCTGATGAAGGCCTTGCCGCTGAGCACGCTGCTCAGCTCCATGGGAGCCCCGTTGGGCGGCGAGTTTGTGGGCGGCTGCTTGATTGTGCCGGGCTTGACCGGCGGCTGCAGCTGATGGGCGAGGTACTCGAAGAGGAACATCTCGACCGGGTTGACGCCGTGGAAGGTCACCGCCCGCCGGCTACAGCAATGGCCGCCCTGGGAGCAGACGAAACCTTTTTTCGTAAAAGGCCTTTGTCAAATAACGCGCGCCACCTACCGACCCCTTTTTGTGTTTTTGCGACTTCAGATCGCTTTGTTTGCACAAACAAGGCTAATCTCCCGTGTAAAACTAGCCCATCACTTGAAACTACACAGAAAAAACATTTTCTGGTTGCCGCAGATGTGATGAAGGCAACCGCCCAGGATTGCGCCTTGGCCGACGGAGACGTTGACACACAGGAACACATCTAGAGGAAGTTACGAATATATAACTGGTTTATTTACATATATTCACAGACTGGGTTTTAGGTGTTAAAACTTCGAGCCTCGGGAGTCCTCTTGGAGTCTGGTAGCGTCTTGCTTCCTCCGATGCTCAGCGTAGACTGCCGCACCCCGCACTGGAAGCCTCCCTCATCACCTCGCCTCGGTGGTTCCACCCCCAGTCGCCTCGCCATTGCAGCTCGGCATGTTCTCTGGGAACCCAGTAACAGCCGACAGTCGCGTCTGCCACACTCCTCCTCGTAAACATGTCAAAGCCCGCATTCCTTGTCGGGTCCAACCCCACCAAAATCCCCCAAAATAACAACCCAGAGGTCTTTGAACCTAACAGCTCTATTTATATTCACCAACACCCAAAGAGTATTCTCAAAAATTTTCATTTGTTTACACTGCGTAGTTATTTGTTTATGAAATATTTTCGGTCCAGCGACGCTAAAGAAAATGAGATGTTCGAGCACTTTGAACACATTTTTCTCCGTTCGACTTTTTGGCATAAATTTCCCTTTAAGAAAACTATTGTTTGGTAACGAGACAAAAGGAAAGGCTTGCTCATTGCTTTTCCTAACTGGAATTTAATGATGAATGCAACTGCGGCATTGTTTTTTTTTTACTTAGTGGATGTCTTTTATGAAAGATGTTAGGATTTTGTCGACAACATAAAAGGTAAAAAATTTATATGATTTTTCAGCGCGATGTTAGCATACATTACTTTTTGAAATTTTGTTTTCACAGTTGCACTCTCCAGGCATTTGCTGCGTATCTAGTGATAAAGAATGTTGGGTATTACATTAGTTTTCTAACAATAGTTTTCCTAAACAATGTCAATGAGTTCCTGATAAAAAACAACTCTACCTTTCACAATTCATGTACACGGATGAAACTTTCCACTGCATTCTGCTTCGCAACTGCCAGCATATACTGTAAATTTCATTCATATTAACCCAAAGGTTCAAAAGTTGACCCTTTTGGGTATAGTGCCCGCCCCCCCCCCGTAAGCGTCCAGAGCTTCTTTATGCCGCAATATCTAGGACTTTAAGTGCTACAGAAACGGCCAAGTTGGACATTTAGCAAGATCCTTCTGCTGCCTTAAACATGTTCGTGAGGATTGGTTGCCTCATAGGATCATCCAAAACCCTCCGTAAAATCTCTCGCTAACCAATCTTTTAGATAAGCACTAGCAGAACTGGCGGCGAAATATTTTACAGACGTTGCAGAGAGCGGTGTTATGACGAGGATTCCTTCTCCATCCTTTTGACTGGAAGTCCGCAGTGTATGTAGGATGCAAAAGCACTTCCTTGCAGCATGCATTCTTGTGAAAAGGGTCTATACTCTGTATCACCGCAACTTCACCAATGGGGAGGGCTACGGTCCCACAGAGCCAATCGGCATGTTGGAGGGAAACGTCTGACTATCTCTCTGGTGGCACGAGGTGCTGCCGAAGCCGTGGGCAGGGAGAGTGGAAAGCCGCTTTTGTTTGAATTTCAAGTGATGGGCTAGTCCCACATGGGAAGATTAGCCTTCTTTGTGCATCCATGACAAGCAAAAGAGGGTTTGGGTAAAAGAGAGTTCTTCCTTCCCTTCTTTTTCATATGACACTCACGCCCGTCTACCTTCGGTAAGGGCTGTCACATGCTTTGCCCCGTCGCGCGAGACTTGGGTCCAAGTGCATAGTTTGCACGCCGACCATGCGAGGTACACGTTTGGCATATTTTAAATACTTTGAATTTGAGCTCTTTATTTTTCTCCATTTGAAAGAGGGAGGCAGGGAAAAAAGAAACTCGGATGTTGCTTGATAAGGCCCCTCCCCTACAGCAGCAGAGAAACCACATAAATACAGTGCAATCCAGTTTTAACGATAATGATAAAACCCGAAATTCAATTGTTATACCGATTATTGTTGTGTCTAGACTACAAGCTGATTGCTTCTAGTAAAAAAACTGATCGTTATAAGCAGTACATCGTTGTATGTGGTATTGTTATAAGTGGATTGCACTGTATACGTGTAAGATTCGTAATATCACTAACTACACATAAAAATATAAAGTAATATACTGTAAACGACATAATTTGCACGAAAACATAATTTTCACAATCTTCACGACTTGACAAATATTGCGAAGAATAGATTACACGAATATATCGGGTGTTCATTTTTAATTCAAACCGATTTATTTTAAAAAATCCGTAAAAGATGCACTGATACGGTTTGTGCAGGTGAGTTATACGGTCAGGGGTACATTATGTGGGTGGCTAATCGTTGCGATAAGTCAGCTAATTAATTAAAATTCGTTAATTGACCTTTTAATTACTGGAAATAAACATATGGTTCCAATTGGAAACTTAGAGAGCGTCATCGAAAACCACTAAATCAACTCTTTTAGAACGACTTGAAGCTCGTGGGAAACTCGGGGGCGCGCCAAAGTTGCCACTTGTGAAGCAGGCACAAAGCCAGCAGTGGCGGAACGCGATGATGATTAGATCATCAGCGTTCCGCAACTGTAGCTTTGCGCCAGCTTCACGAGTGGTAACTGCTTGTCGTGCCCCCGAGTTTCCGCACGAGCTTCAAGTCGTTCTAAAAAGAGTTGATTTAGTGGTTTTCGATGACGCTCTCTAAGTTTCCAATTGGAACCACTATGTTCTTTCCACTAATTTAAAGGTTAATTAACGAAATTTAATTAATTGGCCGACTTATCGCAATGATTAGCCACCCACATAATGTACCCCTGGCCTTATAACTCACCTGCACAAACCGTTTCAGTGCATTTTTACAGATTTTTTAAAATAAATCTGTTCGAATTAAAAATGAACACCCGTATTACCCCATGGTAACGAATGCATAACAAGCCACTCGAAATTGCAAAACATGCCTGAAACCCACACTTCACTAAATTTGTAAAATATTGAGCCTCTGAAAATAAAAAAAACAAAGCAATCAATTAATCCAGACTTCATTATTCACAACAGCCATGGGAGACTCTTTAACAAACATTAAATGTATATTTTTCCTGCTTTCACACATATTCTTACTCATACTTGATTTTTGCATACTTAGCAAAAATAAATCTCAGCATTTTGTTGAAGATGTCGAGCAGTTTGCCATTATAGATTTAACCCATGATTACAGAGTGAATTGGAGAAATGCACTTAACCCTTTCACAGTCGGGTTTTTCCCCAAAAGACGTTTCCCAGTGGTTGGGCTTCGTTTCCAAAAGGATAGTATAAAAAAAAAAAAGTAATGTACAATTCTTTTTTTTTCTTTTCATTTTTTTATTTGAGCATGTAGGTGCTTGCAATCTGGTCAGGTTTAGAAGTCTTGAATGAAAATGTCGAGGGCAAAAGGTTGTCACCCACCTTCCACTCAGCTTTATTTTGGCACGTCTGTTTCCACAACGTTCCGGCAGTTTCAGATTCCGAACCGAAGGTACTCTACAGAGCCCCTTCATTGGATGACGAGTTTTCATCCTCTGAATTCAAATCTGAGAAGCGTCAAAAGTCTGAATAGGAAGAGCTGGCGCTCCAGTTGCCCCCACCGCCAAAGCCACCGACACACTAAGCTACCAACTCGTACGCATCATAGAGTGTCTAATTTTGACGCTACAACAAGCCTCGGCAAAACGAAACAAGGTGCGAATATAACGTTTATAGTTCGCCAGACACGACAAACAGCAACACCTTCCGGGGTGCGCGCGGATTCCCAGTTGGGCAGGAACTTTCGGATGCGGAATGGACGTTTTTACAGGAAGCTTCTGCGCATGTATACACCGCCTCTCCTGGCCTTGCTTCCCACTGTCTTCATTTTTGCAGGGCAAAGTTCCAGTCAACTGACATATTCAGCACTTATCTTTGCGCGTACTTCGTCTCTTTTAGCCATTCTTGTTCGAGTATACGCTAGTATGGGGCATAAAAGGCCACGAAGATCAATACAACAGCACGATGCCGATGTATTCTGACGGGCGGAGGCTAGTTGGGCTGCCCTTCATTTGTAGTTCGAAGACAGCTCTGCAGACGGCACTTGTTACTGGAAAAAGGTTGATTGACCGTCGACCTAGCGCACTCTCCCGACAGAGTTCGACGGGCGGCCCTTGGCCCGCGGCCTCACCTCTTGGCTGAGGAAGAGGCTGCTCCTCCAGTACGAGTTGAAGTAGGAGATGGAGCCCGGCACCAGCATTTTCTCGACGCTGAAGGGGTTGAAGCGGCCCCGCGCCAGGGGGTCCCTCGTGTCCACCGGCCTGAGGGGGCCGCCGCCGGAGGGGCTCCGCAGCAGCAGCTTCCCTACGTAGCGGTCCATGGCCACGCTCGTCTTGCCCAGCCGGTCGCAGCGCCGCCCCATTGTCCAAGACAGGCTCCGGACGGCGCCCTCGCTCAGCACGATGCCGCCCGCCATCGAGTTGTAGAAGCCGCCGGACGTCTCCTGTACCTGATGAGACCGACGTAATGAGTGAGCGAGCCTCGAGGTACGGTGCCCCGGAATGCGTCTCTGACGGGCGCGTTTAACGCATCAAAAGCGGTCCCGAAGCAGCCACAAATGACGTCACAAAAGCCCAGAGCATCACGCCGCTGGACGTTGCAATCCTGGCAATTAGATGTGGAGGTTCTTAAAAAAAAAAGCATGAGGGAGCACGCTGGCGCCACCTATCGGGTTGCCGCGGAACACTTGGCATTTCTGTATATTTCCTCTTTCTTTTCCCCGCACATCATTCTTTCTTTGTTGGTTCGAAAAACTTTTGACAATGTTATAAACAACCGTTTCTCAGACATTTGACCTTGTAACTAGTGTAAAACCTTCGCCCTGGTGAAATGCCGTTCTGGGGCTACCTCATAGACGTCGTCAGCGTGCCAATGTGTGCTCTCGTCGTAAGAGGTCGCAAGAGCTCGGTCGTAAGCAGACGCAAGTGAGCGAACCAGCCTTGACACGAGCTTCACATTGTTGTCAACCCCTAAGTGCCATGCCCAAGTCTACTTGGGCGCACCCTGGTGCGGTTTCAGTTTCGGTTTGCTCCCTGCCCCTTCACACCGAGCGGTCACCTTTTTTTTTTGTGTGTGTGTGTGTGTGTGGCGACGCGCATGAGCAAGCAATGAAAAAAACTTTTTTCTTGTGTAGTTGCTTTTTGATGGTACATTTTCTTTTTTTTTTTCTTCTTTAGGCGACTTTTGTTTCAGTATGCTACCTAGTTGTTACGGGATGGCAAACCTGGTATGTCGTTTACCCTCATGCTTCGTGGTAAATGCCAAGATGTAGAAATTACTAATCAACTCGGTATTCGACGACTGTGAAAACAAAGAGGTTACAGTTACGAATTGACGGAGGCCAAGTAAGGCCACTCAAAAGTGTGACCTCGGGACGCAAGGTTGAGGTGCCACTGCATAGTACCTTTTCTTGATTGAAAAGTACAATACGAGAGATAGGTCATAGGTTGGAAGCATGCAGACATCAATTAACTTTTTGCTCATAAAGTAGTTTTATAAATAAATATTATTCACAGAGCATGCTACAGTTTTACTGAGACCAAAATTTGCATTCGACATGCAAGAAGAGAAAAAGCATGCTACAGTTTTACTGAGACCAAAATTTGCATTCGACATGCAAGAAGAAAAAAAAAACGGCACTCGAAGGGTTACAATGCAGAATCACACTGCTACAGAAGCAAACTTAGATTTCACACTGCCCTTTGCACGCATCCAACGCCACAATGGGAGTTGGCCAACTGTCAAGAATGTTTGGGACAAAAAAACAAAACAGAAGAGGTGGAGAGAGGATGTTGAGATGCCAAACAGGCTTCGAGATGACTTTGCCAGCTGGGAAAAGCTTTAGAAACAAGCAGAAAAGCGGTACAAAAGGAGGACATAGCGACGCTTAAAGATACAATGTCGTATACCAGAAAGGGCAAAACTGGACACACGCGTCCACTGCGTTCCTTGTGAAACGCAATTCTGCATGCGACGGTTTGACTAATAGACTGAGATACAGCTGCAACTTTCTTTGGGGGGGCCTACTTCAGACAGCACAACTTTCCCCACAATTCCAGGGTTCTTCATGAGTTATTGGCCGCTACTAGGCGCGTTGCTGGAATCAAAACCGACGACTCGAAGGTTGCAACTCAAAGATGCTTGAAGCAGCAGCAACCAATCGTGGATGAGATATTTGCAGAGACCCGCTCTCGTGCTGATGGTGATAACAGAACACAAAACCTGGCTTTGCTATGGTTTGATATGATTTCTTTTATGGCTGCTACAGGAGAATTGCTTCACAATGCTATTTCAAGACATAAAAGCGTGATCAGTACCGCATAATTTTGCTTCTCAATAGTGCAAGAGAAATATAACAAGGTAGAAAATTGGGCCAGTTGGCATACGTCGCTGCTCGACATGACAGTGCTTGCAGCGTGTGGCATGTTTTTCATTAGCTGTTGAATTCCTATAGTGTTCGAGAGAATTACATATTTAATGATGACGTCAAAATGTGCCAGTTTGTTGTTTCAGCAGTTGCTGCATGTGAGCACGGAGACTAGAGTTGTAGCTGCTGCAACGCTAGCTAAGACGTCAAGAAAAGGTGCTTCATTTGAAGCAGGTCTGTGTTTTAACTAAAAAAAGTCAAAACAGGACACAGCAGATGCCGTACACGGCAAGAAAAACGCACATGCTTCTCAAAAGCGTGAACGTTGCAGCGCACACGTCCGTGGTCAGTAAGGACATCAACCACGCAAACAACACGGTCTTCCTCCTCTCCTCCCCTTGCTTGTTTTCAGGAGGTTGGGGACCGACGATGACAGTGGAAGCCTTAAAAGGGTACTCCGGCGATTTTTGAGCTACCTCAACTAACTATATTTTCTGACTCCTCGGCCTTTACCCGTTCCGGTATGCTATTTAGCATCGCGAAATTCATAATAGTCTTTGTGAAATCGGCAAATGAAAATGATGCAAAAACCAACATTCAAATATACCCGCACTTTTCAGTGCAGTGACGTCAGTGGAAAGGCAGGCTTGCCAGTCGAGCGACCAGTCTAGAAAATAGAATATGCCAGTCATTTGTTCCATGCTGGGGCGCGGGGACTGGAGCGGGCTTCCAAAGCATTCATTTGACACCATGAAACTGCTTCGCATCAGTTGGGAACAAATTCTACAGTCCAAAGAGTGAACCCATGCACTTCCACTGACGTCACATTTTCGTTGTTGCCAGTAGAGACTTTCAGTTTGAAAAACACGGTGAGGACCAAAATGGTAAATTGTATAACTTCGTGAAAAAAATTTATTTCGACCTAATATTTGGGATACTATTTTGGCGATGTTGTTTGGCGAGTTTAGCAAAATTTCAAGCAAATCGGGGACCATGAAGAAATCGGCGGAGTGCCCCTTTAACGACAGCCAGTAAGCTACAGTTTAGGGATGAAGCAGAGGGTTGCTTTCCTCCCTGGTAAAAAAATACCCATCCGAAAGCAGACCGGAACCGGAGGAAAACCTCCATTTCCGGTACAGCAAATGCCGTGACCGCAGAAAATGCATCCCATTTGGACAGCCCTTTACCGGGTGTCCCAGGTAGTAGATGGCACTCGAGTTGAGCGGCGCCACGTAGAAGCGGAGGTTCTCGACGATGGCGAAGGTCTCATCGTCCACCAGGAGCACCCAGGAAAACTCGCCGCCGTACTTGTGCAGGACATGGCGCAGAACCAAGCAGGTGACTTGAGCATCCGCCACGGAGAGCGGGATTTGGTGCACCGGAACATATGGATCCTGTGCATGGAGATGGAGCCTTCAACGGGGTCATGTCTGTGCCCACTGTCGCGCAACTCTTGAGCCGTCCTGGTCGAGTTTGATTCATTTGTTTCGAATTCGCACGAGTTTATGAGTTAAACTGATTTTGTGAGCTTGACTGAATGAGTTCAAGCTTATGAGTTTGGGTCCATGCATTCGACGGAGTTTGTGCAGCTTGACTGAATTTGAGTTCATCAGTTGGAGTTTTTAAGTTGGAGTTTGTGAGTTTGACAGAGCATGTCAGAGTTCAAGAGTTTGACTGAGTTTGTGAGTTTGAGTTCATGAGTTTGAGGTCATAAATTTGTGAGCTTGAATAAGTATGAGTGTAGGAACGATGGCAAATGTGGCCGTCAGTCAAATTTTTATTTTGTTTCTAGCTATAAATCTTAGGATGAAAAAAATTGCAGTATTTTCTATTTTAAGGGGACACACCCCCTAGGAGGGTCAACTTTTGAACCCTTGTCTTAAAATTAATGGAATTTACAGGGTAGGCTGGTGGTCATGCTAGAAGGTGTATAACTAAATTTCAGGTCTGTCGGTTAAATGAGAAGGCACTTAGACTAGCTTCTATCAACAACACGCCTACATTGTTTAGTTAATCTATCGTTAAAAAACTATCACCATATTCCAGATTTTTATTTGCTAGATATGTAGCAGAATGCCTAGAGGGTGCGAGCTATGGAACGTTTTTTCTAAAAAGTCATTTATTTTTATCAATTTTCTCTTCTGCAAAATTGGTCAACTTGTTGGTCTTCTGTGTCTTCTACAAAATGTCAACATTTTTTATAAAAGACACCCGTAAAGTGACAAGCAAACTCCATAGCCGCATTCCTTATTAAATTTCAGTCAGGACAAGGGAAGAACGAGCCTTCCCTGTTTTGCCATTATCAAACGATAGATTGACTAAAATGGAATTTATGCCAAAAAATAGAACGGAGAAAAATGTGTCAAAGTGCTTCCAACCCTACCTTTTCTTTAGCTTTAGTGGACAAAAAATAATTTATAAAAAATTAACTATGCAGTGTAAATTAATTAAACTTTTTGGGAATACTCTCTAGATGTTGATGGATGTAAATATGTCATTTCTCAAAATCAACTTTTTTTGCAAAAATTTTTTTTTCTGGGCAGTGTCTTCTTTTAAGCCATCTGCGAGTTTTGGCTTGTTCAACCCGAACTGCCAACCTCTGGATATGTGCCTAAAGATTCCCGTTTACATTAAAACCGACAGATAGGGCAATGAACAAAATGTGAGGGCACAAACGAGCTGGTGTACATTGCACATGATTGAAAAAACCCGAGACTGCGGGTAAACGACACAACACTATCCTCGTTTTCACCTTAAGAACCGAAGTAAAACAAGTCCGGCCGGTGGCGGAGTGTTCTGGGTTTCCACCAATGAAATGGCGCGATATCGCGTAGACTTCACCACTCTCCGTCGGGAGGTGGTGCGATCCACAATTAGAGACCGAAACCAAAACGAATTTAGCACTGCAGCATCCTCTAGTGGCAAAAAGCTAGAACATACCTCGTTAAATAGCGTTTGTTTCTGATAAACATGCTTATGCTGTGCTCAATTTTGCATCGCTTCTTTAAACTGTTTTCAATAAACATATCTTTGTATATCTAACCTTGTTTATACCGTCGGTTTCCTAAAAACACCATAAGAAAAAAAAATCAATGTCTGCCAGTTTTCGCGTATTTACAGTCTTTATCGGCAACCAAGGAGCGCTAAAGCAAAAGATTAGCTGACATCATCGACATCAGCGCAAACTTGATGAACTGGGATTGATCAGATCTGCTACCAGCCACGAACGTAAGTTTGCATAGTTTATTCTGTCCTAATATACCTTTGTTTACGTTATTACGTTGACGTTCACATGTATATATTGAGTGGGCAATCGGTTTCCTTGTGTGTTGCGGTGAATTTCACTTTTTATTCCTTAATTCTGTTCTCTTAAGTTCCGTGGTGTGGGGATGGTGGTACAAATCCTGATTATAAGCAGTAACAGCGTCGTTGATGTGAGATACGTTCTTCCAGATCCCATCAAAGCTTCTGCTTGTTGCCCAAGTGGCCCTGTGTGTGGATGGCGGTAAGAACCCCGATTATAATCTGAAACAGCATGGTGGATGTTGGACGGCTGTTACGTTGTCCACTGCTTCCCTCAATAGCCGCTCAGCGTCGTTGGGCTTGAATGTGATGTTCTTGGAGGCGACCTCCTGCTTGACTCGTGCCTATATCAACTCTATGGGATTTAGTTCGCAATGGTACGGTAGGAGCCTGCTTCATGCTTCAAACCTGTTCAAGTCCTGTTCATCGTGGTAGTCCCCCTTTTTCTTCTCACGGAACACGTCCAGGCAGCCGGACACGAAGCCAGTGACACTACCTGCGTGGGCGACAATCACTCTTTCACCTTTTCCAGAAGGAGCCTTTAGCCCGGTCGTCAGTCCAGACATGAAGGCTTGCCTTGCTGACTTTATGGTGCTGTGAGTCCACACCTTGTCAATTGTGAGGCCGGCGTTCACCCAAGTCTCGTCCTTGAAGTAGATCTTGCGGTTCTGGGCTCTGTGCTTTCCGATTGCCCTCAAATACCGCCGCCTCCACTCGACGATGTCCTCTCTCGCAATTAGGAAGGAGTTGCGATTCCATTTGTTTCTCGAAACCCAAGTCCTTCAGCAGGCGATACAGGGTAGTCCCAGAACAAGACGGCAGCACGTCGTCTTCTTGGAGACGAGCGGCGATTTTCTTCAACGTTGGGATCTCCCCACGACTAAAGAAATTGTTCAGGCAGCTTCTCACGGCCGTCAACGTGCACGCGTCGTGATTTGAAATCCTCTTTCTTTTCTCAGCGAATTTCGGGCGCTTCTTTGAAGGAGATTTCACAGCTCCGTTGGCACGTTTGAAGCCACGCTTGATCTCGTAGACCGAGCTAACACTGATCCCCGTTGCGGCGGCAGTCAGGTTGACGACTTCCACCACATTTTTTTCTTGGTACTGCCGCCGCATCCAAGAATAAACGTTCAAAACACACTGCCTTGTCTGGCTCGGCAGGACATTTACACTTGTGTGACGTTTGTAGCACGCCCGAAGGGAAACGTCTTCAGGAAAGAGTGCTGACAATACAGACCGATCAGCCAGAGTTGTTGGAGTCGCCATTTTGGAAGGCGAGCGAGAGCGGCTGGCCGGCTGGCTACGAACATCGATCCTCAGATCTTGTGAGGCGTTGAATTACGTGAATACACGCGTACTAAGGAGGTATATTATTTACCCTACTGAGAATAACAAATTTATCTTAGCTTAAATAACGCTAGCTTCGCAGAGAGCTATCTTTTATCGGAACTACTTTGCAGAACGGAATAATATGTGCGAAGGCATGCGACCAATAAGCATGCGACGAGAGGGACACGCCCACTTTTTTCTTAAGGTGAAAACGGGTATAAAGAGTCTCTAGCACAGCTCGCTAGAGACTTTTAAGTGTTGTCTCGTTTACCCGCAGTCTCGGGGTTTTTCAACCATGTGCAAGATAGGGTACCTGAACTCACAATGTGTGAGCCTGTATGTGAGCCTTTGCTTCACATGCATCCAAATAGCCAGTTTAGCTGTATTGCTGAGATGAGGCCTCATGTCTTCGTCACAGTATATTAGTGCCTGAAGCACTAGATTCTAAAAACGTACATGTAAAACGTCTTTTTTTTTGGGGGGGGGTTAAAGTATTTGCTATTTCAACAAAGCTTGTACTAAAATTTTAAGGGAAGTTTAAACTGCGAAACTGACTTTCCTAATCGGCAACTGAACATAGCTGGGTCGAATTTTTCTAGTATTTTTGTTCGCACACGTGTCAATTCCCTGTGCGAGAACCTTTTCATGCACTGCAGTTTTTGCTCTGTTTCTCCTCATTGTGTTAATTTTTTCAATAAGCAAAATACATCCTTGAGGGAAACTTTGGTTGCTATGTCCACACGGCAATCTCTTGCAGCTGTCTCTTTTACGTTACGAAAACACCGTTTTCGGCCATACATGTATCTGTCGTATCTGTCACGAGGACACCCCAGTTTGAATCTCATGAACACTATCACTGCTTATTGGATTGTAGCTCCGATGAGTATAGTACCTGTATGCTGCCAAAGAACACCAGGCGGTTGCAGTGTCGGCCCCAGTTGTTGTAGACCGCCCGAACCTGTTGCCGCGTCTTGGCCTGGACGAGGCACAGGACAGGCACCTGTATGGGGGAATCGGTGGTTGCGTGTATTAGAGCACTTCAGCTCGTAGCACGTGGAGCGAAAGAAAGCACACACTGCAGAACCCAGGGATCCTGGGCTCAAACCGCACCCCTGCTTGCTTTGATCTGGACGACCATCGTGCAGACGTGCGGTTGTGTATCACTACTGCGTGATGCATGTTGAAGGCCCTTGGTACCGCACAGGCTAAGTTTCTCATCTACAGCGTAAACCAGGGGGCTATGTTCGACAAATGTTTCGTTTCTCCTAAAAGTAACGGAAGTGACAACATCACGTCTGATAGGCATAGAGGCTCAAACGACGAAAGAGAGAACTTTCGTCGTTTGAGCCTCTAGCCAATCAGGTGCGATATCGTCACTTCCGTTTCTTTTTCGGAGAAACAAAACATTTGTCGAACATAGCCCCCAGTCTACCTGAAAGGCAGATAGACCCTTAGACTGTCTGAGTTAGTGAAAATATGTTTATTGACACTGGAGATGGAGGAGTCAACTTATTGGCAAGTTTAGAGATAGTTGGTTAGGCGGGACATTGGCGATTTACATAACTCCGGTACAGCTGTCTAAACACAAATGTCTATCCAATTTTTTTTTTATAGTAAGCCTTGTACAGCATTTGCTTGTACATTGTATTGTACAGCATTGTAAAGCACTTGCTAAAATCCTCATGCCCATTTCGGCTGACTAACAACTAACTCCGACTGCCTAAACGAGACGAACAATTACCTGTCGATACAGAAACTCCGCCTCGCTGATGGAGTCGGCGCTACTCGCAGAAGCGTCCGGACTGGAGTCGCGCTGAATGCCCAATTCAGATAGCCACGACGCGTAGCTCGGAGTCCGGAGCTCGTAGCTCACCGGGGTTGTTCGCGCGCTCTGGTCGCTCAAGAGCGCGTCGTACTGGAGAGTCATGAGCGCTACGAAGACGCCAGAGATCGAAGCCAGCAGGAACGCTAGCACACGGGTAATCACGCGCATTGTTGGGAGATTTGAACGGATGGCTTTTGAAGTCTTGTTGTTTCAGTGCGTCGATGATGTTGGTGGGATGTCAGGCCGTCGATCGTCCCGTGGGTAGATCATGTCTTCGTTTGGGGGTATGTTGCAAAGTTCATCGCTTGCTGTAAGATCCGTGCAGGTGGGATACGCCCAGGTTTGTGACAACGAACCATGTCCTACACGTGTTTGGAAGTTCACTTGGAGCCCACGAATTAACACAACACAAAACAACCACACTTCAACCAAGACGAAAACAAAACAAAAAACAGCACAAGATACAAACCGACAAAACTTTCAGTTTCACTGTGTTTAGCTTGGCTTGGCTTGGCGAGGCTAATCCTTAGTTTTAGTCATTAGCCTTGGCCATGAGGAGCTTCGTTTGCCATGCCGTTTGCTCTGGTTTGCTCGGTTGTCAGACACGCGTAACTAGATATATTAATGAAAGCATTGTTGCTTTTTTATAATGATTATAAATGTTTTAGACAAAATGGTTT
Organism: Ixodes ricinus; assembly: GCA_037355805.1. Classification (NCBI taxonomy): domain Eukaryota; kingdom Metazoa; phylum Arthropoda; class Arachnida; order Ixodida; family Ixodidae; genus Ixodes; species Ixodes ricinus. The sequence continues at coordinate 152,284 of JAZHYW010007265.1, read as the reverse complement.
GTCGTTCACGTAAAGGTATCGCGTATCGTTGTCGACTAAAGCGCCACCACATAATCTGGCGCCATATTTAAAAATTGAGACTTGGTGAGTGCGGACGCTGGGACATTGCGTTTATTGCGTTCAGATGACCAGGATTCCCGCTTTACGGCACATGTCCGATGACCGGATTAAATGCTGAACCAATGCACCGAAACTTTTCTTTTTTTCATTTTAAAAGATGCTTACAGACCTGAAATATGCGACACACATTCTATTGTAAGGTAACTATGGTACCCCACATATTTAACCAATTTGCTAGAGTGGACGATCTTCCGAATTTAAATCCGTCGCCTTTACCATAGTGTAATTTATATCAACCGATGGAACAAATGCATTGACTGTTCAATGCTCACAGCCGATTTTTATTTTAAACGGGCAATTTGCATTAAAATAAGACAGACCATTTCCTCGATTTCCAGGTGCTATATATCTTGCTCTAAATCAGGACTTCTAGTCCGAGTCCCACTGATGTGCAGACGCCAAAGTTGATTTAATGCTAGCAGGATTCACACTGTTTTCATCGCTCCTGTCACCGTCCACCAACGTATCATCTGATTCCGAAAAAAAAAATCAAAAAGGCTGAGGGATTCGTCGTCACACATGCCTGAACATTAATCACTTTCAAAAAGGGTTTGTGTCCCTTCCTTGGCTAAAGCGGACCTGCGTGCCAAAGCCATGTCGTTTTAGCGGGAACGCTTACAAACGACCGATATTTTTTTTCTTGGTTAAGTGGAGCCTTCTCTCTCTTTCAAAGAGCAGAACAAACGAGCAAACAACCCAAGATAACTGGAGCAACAGGGGTGGTTTTGCCATCTGCAGGAGAGCGCGTTAAACAAGCGCAAAAACCGAGACATGAGTGACGCTACTGGTCGGTCTACGCTCCGCAAGAGGTGGCACGCAGGTGACACATCGTTAGGCAAGGGGTTAAAAGTGAGTGCACCAGTCTCCTTGACTGGACCGTCTAAGAGACGATTCTCCTCCCGGCTCAAAGCAGTAGTTTATCCAGGATCCTCACTCTGGAGTCGTTACAAATTTCTGGATGTGGGGTGAGCGGGTGTATAAATCACAGACTCGGAGAAACTGCACCAGCGAGTTTGGAGACAGCTAATATGCCACAGCAAGTACCAGCACACCTATATCAAACTTTGGATGCTTTGGAGACATCAAATCACAAATGTTTTTGTATAGATTGTCCAAGTTCAGAAGGTCTCTGTTTACAAGTGACATTTTTAATAAACATATTCATCAAGTTCCTAATAAGACTAATATCAAGATTGGAAATTAAAATATACAGTACCACATAACGAGCTCAGGGGTGGAGACAGATTACAAAGAAATGGACAGCATATAATAACACCAACAAGGTACCGAAACATATTTGAACATGATTTTATTCGGTAAAAACAATCTTCAAAATAAATTTTGGACTTTCGTAATGGAGCAAAATGCGCTCATGTTTTTCACAATTATTCTTCGAAGAAAATTTTATTAGGTATATTTTAATTATTTTTTTGTGCAGATGTTACCATAAGCTCTAATCACTGGCAAAACTGTGTTCTGTCTAAGACCATTGAACTAGTTAATATAAAGTGCCTACATTTATAAAGCGAGCCAGAGGGATTGGCAGCCAAGTGTATTAACGCAATGCAGTTCAGAGCGCCTGGTAGCAAAACCTTGCACTGCAGAACCCAGGGACCCCGAGTTCAATCCCCACACCAGCCCATTCAGATCTGGATGAGCATCATACTGGCATGCAAACGTGTAGCAACTATTGCATGGTGCACGTCAAAGACCCCAGGCTAGCAGTGGTACTCAACTGGGTAAATTTCTCATCTACAACCAAGACTCCAGATCGCCCAGTGGGGCTAACTAACGTCCGGCAGTCTAAACATACACACAATACAATTACTTTAATCAAACCGTGATTTCATCAGGCACACATAAAGTTCAGTCATATATCTGGATCCAAAAGCAAGTGCTATCCACAAGTATCAATTAGCGAGTATACTATAACCATTCCATTGTTCACAAACCAACAGTCCAGCGTATGATCATCACAGCCCAGCACATGCATGTTTGTTGTTTCGGAAAGCGAGCAAAGTGCGCATCATATGCACACATGCTAAAAATGGCACCGACCGAAAGCCCTTTTCTGAAAGAAATGGTAATTCATGTCTGCTGGTTTCAATCGATACCATTATTTTAATTAACACCACATTTCTTAGTACTCTTCCAAACAAAAACTGAAGGACTGTGGCTCACACGTACGACGCACAATGTAAAGCATACCATAACACACATATATGTACACATTTTATCAAATAGGGCCTTATTGGCTGCACATCACAGCTCAATCATGTCGTCATGCGTTGCATTCAGGCACATGTCCTAGATGTGAATTCACATCAACACCAGCCTTTACTTGCGTCGCATTAAACAATACCTATTTCGACCGATAGCTGTGTCCTGACTGCCATGATAGGCGATCAGGATAAAGGTGGCCAAGGTCCTTATTGTTGCCGTTTTGTTCACCGCACGTTCGTCCAACTTCGCTGGTGCGTGTTGGAACAGGTGGCAGTCACCATCACTTGGTTTCCATCAGCCACTAAGGAAACACTGCACGCAGCGCGGCACGTGGAGCATTGTCGGAAGAGCTGGAGCAAGCAGTTTTCGTCCACCGTAAATTCGTCCTCTCCACGCAGTGGGTAGTTGGGCGTGACGTGATCCTCCCTGCGACAGTGGTCAAACTTTAGTACAAAGGAGTATATACGTGGCCACATTAATTAACCCTTCGAGTGCCGGGTATTTTTCACGCGTGTCGAACACAAATTTCGGTCCCAGACAGAAACACTGTAGCATGCTTTATCAGGTATACCTACTTATTTAAGACACACTGATCTATGGACTCAAAGTCAATTTATCTCTGCATGCCTCCAACCTAGGATATTTTCTCAAATTTTACTTTACGAGACGGGGTACAATGCAAGGTGGCACCTCGACCTCGCACCCTGCAGGCCCGACTCTTTCTTAGTGGCCTTAACCAACATTGTTTTTATTTGAAACTGGGACTTCCTTGCTTTGTCTATTACCAAATTAGTTTATGACTAATATCTCGATCTCAAGGTTGAACACTCAAACGCTGCTCGACTCGAAACTCCGCTCAAACTCCATACAAAGCGGTTTTCTGCTTCAGTAGTTCGGACTCGACTCAAAACTCCACTCAACTGAGGAAATATTCTCCGATTTTCTCCAAGATCTCAAGGTGGCTTTGAAGCTACCTCGAGATTTTCCTCACGACTCGAGTTGATTTTGGGGCGTCGTGGCAACCGACAGATCGTTTGCCGAGTTTGTGGATTTCGTACTCAGAAGCGACACGCTTAAGCTTAGCGTCTGAGGCGTAAAGTTTGAAATGAAGCACCAACGCAACCAGACCGAGCAAACAAACCGGCAATCCTCTTTCGCAAACCAGATAAGCGGCTACTTGACATAAAAAACTAGAGGAAATCAACGCACCATCCGTTCACTCCTAACTCATCGATGCCCAAAGCTCCCCGTGCGTACCTGCCGTAACCGTGGTAACGTGAAAACGTTTTATATATGTTTTCTTTGTTGTCTTGGGTTGATTCACAAAATGGCCGACCGATAACTTCCGCCACAGGCTAAACCCGCCAATCGGAACTGGATTTTGCGGGATTGACTTCCGGTAAGCGGACTGAATGGAAATCGGTACTCTGGGAACATTCAGTGACTCTATTGCAGGCGACATATGAAGCACGAATGTGGTGGTGACCCGTGGTCGTATCAACGCGTAATGTTAAGAAAATGCAGTCGAACATTAGTGAGGGCGCAGGCCCTGTCTTTTCTGGGGAGTGCTCTGTATATTTACATGCTGGAACAAAAACATGCTAGAGAAGTTTTAACGTGTTCATTAGCAGCAGCTATTCTGCAGACACGCATAAGCTTTCGAGCCCACAGATACAAAGTATTGAAATTAAATTTCAAGCTCACACTGAAATTAGCACGTTGAATAAGTTAGTTTTCACTGACACTGGACACATTCATTATGCTCTTTGTGCCTGATCACTGCGGTATCTGCCAACACAAATACCTAAAATGTGTACTTGTGATGCCGTGGGATCGTCAAGCGGCACCAGTACTTGCTATGGATGATACGGCTGCATTTCGGACGATGCCAAAGATGAGAACTGGGCTAGTTAGCTACCTCCAGTTAAAACAACACGGCGCAGAACACGCCTCTAGTCTGCAAAAAGGCTCGATGCTTCGTCAAATTTGGGCGAGGAAAAACTGGTTTCTGCTCTTTTGCTCCCACTGTTGCCAGACTGGAAAGAGCTTATGCTTGTTTCAACGATAAAACAACTGAAACTTTCACGCTGGCTAGGGAAAAGCTTGAAATCCACCAATTCAGTGCTTGTGAAGCAGATTCTTTTAGAGATAACGAACGCATATATTTATATTTTGCACCAAGACTATGTTTTAGATGAAATATGTAGGTATAATCTCGTTTCCAGACACCCCTGGGAATGCTGCAGTGAAGTATGAAGTCTTGAGGAATTCCTCCGTAGAGAAATCGCAGAGAAGCGTCTGCGAAGCCAAATGCCTCTTGGGTGGAAGTGTTATTTTTTTCTCCACTCGACTAAGTGGAGTTGGAGTCGAGTAGCGTTTAAAAATACGGCTGTCAGTGTTCGTTACAATAAAGCATGAAGTGGACTGACGTAGATGTGCCTTTCTGGAACAAGGAAGAAGCAATCCGAGACAGAAGTCCCCTAAACAAAACTTTCCACATGTTGTCAGCAGGTGTCATTACCAGACACAACATTGCTCTACACGTAAAAATAAAATTGAGAGCCCAGTTGGGGGAGGTCGGGAGAAAATCGAAACCGAAACCCGCATGGGAGCGCGCCAGATTATACTCGGGCATGGCACTCAAAGGGCTAAGACCAGACTTGAAATATAAGCTGAGCATGCTCGTCTGCTCCTTGCACAGGGGGTCGACAGTGACATCAAAGTGCAGGGCTGTGACCGAATGATGTAATGGGTATGCAAACATGTCGTCGTCTGCTAGTCTTAGCAAGAGGAACTTTTAGAATGGCATACCCAAAACCTTTGGATGTTAAAACAAATACAGTCGTTGCAACTCCGCATGCGCCGAACCCAAACTGTGATTGTGGACTGGCGTGTGGCAACGACGCTATTTCTTTGCATACGCTATTCTAAATCTAACTAATGGCTGCTTTTGGCTTTTCTGTGAATTTCTAAAAACCACCAGTTCTTTACAAACAAGGCCTTGGGCTACAAGAAAGAAGAAAGGAAATACCATATGTTGTTTTCGTCGACCAAGAACTGCCAGAGCAGCCTCAGATCTTTCCAGTACGTTAGTCAACGAAAATGATCCCAGAAGGGGAACAAGGGGGACAAAGGACAAACACAAATCTCCAAACACGACTGGGTGACTAATGCACGACCGAAAAGATCCGCCTGGTCCTGGTATCGAACCAGGGACCTCTTCATTTCCAGCGGAGCGCTCTACCATTTGAGCTAACCAGGAATTAGACGTCAGTAAGAGCAAACGGGTTTTATCAGCTGCCACCAGTCCAACACCAACAAGGGTGAACGGCCCGCATTTTAAGGTTATTTTCCAGGGATTATTTTTGTCCTTCTTGTCGAGCTCGCTTGCACATTTGCATTACTTGCATTATCATCACATTAGTTAAGCTTTATTTTTCGAATCAGATTAAAAAATCTTTCCTTACAGGGTCATACTTTGTTTCAGCAGTAAATTTATTTTTGGAATCCTTCCCTTCCTACATGCAAGATTTCGTACACAATGTTTTCAGACGCTGTTTGCAGCCCCTTGTTCATGGGACCGGGCAAAAAAAAAACCTAGAATGATCAGTTTGGTCAAGCCAGGATTAAATAAGGATAGCTAGTGGCTAGTTAGTTGCTCATCATGGTGTAATACGCCAACCATAAAAAAACGGACGAAAACGAATGGAGAATTGGACAGGACATGGTGACCCAACTCGTCAAGGTAAAATGGAGAAGCACACATGCGAGGACACAAGGATACCTGAGCAAGCTCTCCTCCGGCGCTCCTAGATGGCCGTTGTCCGTAACTTCCGTCTTGACGGTGACCAAACTTTGATCCTGTGGCGGCGACTCTACAACCTCCTTCTTTACGTTTACGTGGTCCAAATCCGGAGGCGGCCTCGATTCTTTCATCTCCAAAACTGCAGAGGACGAAAAAACACAAAGTCATGTCGCATCAGCGTCAGACACTCAACAAAGACTCGAGTAAATTTTGATGTTTAGTTCTGTGGTTGAGACGAGGAGATAAATCCCCACCCATAGAGGCCAAGCCCTAATTCAAATAATTAATATCTTCCCCTACAAGGTGAGAGAAGACAAAAATTTAACAAGTTACATCATTGGGATTGGTCCATGAACCCATTACATAAATGATTTGTCAATGAACCAATCACAAAAATTTTATTGGTTCACTTGCAATCAATTATACAAATCAGATTGGCCGACGGACCAATAACATTGATTTGTTAGTCAACCAAGCGATTTCCCAATATGTGCACTGTGTAGTAGTGGCACCGCATGTAGAAGCAAGAGAAAAGGAGGAACGCTTGCATGACATGTTTCGTCACCTATATTTGCCTCTCAAAATATTTTTCTTTTTTTCTTTCCAGATCACAACAGAAGCTTTGGCTTCAAGTGTTTCTGCACTTTTTTTTGCATGGTATATTTTTTGAACAGCTATTAAGTCTGAAAACAGTGAAGAAAAATTCAGTACCATACTGAGCCCCCTAAGGAAGTACAAAACACTGCATTTTAGAATCATCTTTAGTGTCGCTTTATAGGGAAAGTGCGAAGAGTGCGACAGGCAACAATTATTCTGCAGCCTTTCTCTCAAGGACTCACTCCCAACGCACGTTCTGCGCTATATTCGGCCGGCTTCACTGGATGCAGAAGTGCAACACTTTAATGTATCTCCAATAACTTATTATTGAAGCTACATTGATAGCTTTGTGACAGCTCACACATCCAGCTGCTGTACAAGCTCAATCCTCTGCAAGGCAGAACATACTCATAGCTTCCTCCTCTCACCAATTGCAAGGATTGAAAGGGGGAAAAACTGACTGGAGGACACGGCGATATGAGGGGTGTACCAAATTGATTAACAATTTTTTTTTTTTTCTGCAGATGCATGCACTTACAGGTCTGTACATATTACCACCTTCTCGACAGACCCTTCCTGGAGCCAAATGTCCTCGCACCACCAGTGTGACAGCCTCTCCATGCTATGCTGGAAACGCTTTTTATCACTGCCTCCCACCCACGCCTAGACAGCTGCATCCGGCTCATTAAAGCGGTTACGACACGGTAGATTATTCTTGAAAGGGAGTGCTCATAGGCTAAGTAGTATATATACAAAGTTTTGCAATTTTTAGAGCTCTAGCAATTGCAATAACCAAGTTACGAATGTTGATTCATTTTCGTCTGGCAACCAGGCAACACTGCTCAAGTTAGTAAGGCCATGGAGCCCATAAATCATGTGATCATTATATTCAGTTAAATGCTCTCTCACAGTACAATCGCACACTATCACACTACTTGGCCACTCCAACGTATACTCTCCCTCTCGTCCCATTGACCTTTTACCCTGCTCAACGTGCAAGATCGTCGCGGACGACAGCGAGTTCATTCGTGACAATCTTCTCGTCATCGCTGTACCTGGTCACGAGCGGTTCCTAAGTCAAAATGACTAACTTCCAACATCTTTTGATAACAATCACTCTCATCGCTGCTGCGATCAGTGCCAAAGACTTCGACGAAGCGAGCGATGTCGTAGATGTCATTGTCTCGAAACCGCGTGCTCGAAACGCGGACGGCAAACGCGGAAGTTGAAGCGTGAGACGCCGAGAGAGCCAAGTCTGCAAGTGCGTGCAAGGGGACGCCGCGCTTTGGGCGAATGACGTCAACGACCCAACAAACATGGCGGTATTTTTTAATGGGGTGGATCTGAGGGGCCCGCATATAAATTGATTTATCCACGAAACTATCGCACAATTTTTAAAACAAATTTAGCAGATATGTGGGAACATGCAATGGGTCCTAGTAGTAGAGTAATTATCTCATATTTTATTTTTGCTGTGTCTCAACTAGAGATGTAAAATTTCATGAAATTTTGAGAGGCTTGAAAAAAACAGGTTTTTTTCATGTTTTTTTTAGAAAAATATGAAAAAATACAAAAAAAGACGATTGCGCACAGAGCTATGAAAAAGCCGATACATTTAATTGGTTAACACTGAAAATAATTTATTTGTTACATTACTGCACCACAAAAGTCCCAGGCTCCAGCAGAGCTTTCGGTTTCTAAATCTAGGTACGATTTCACATCAAGGTGTTGATTTCACATCAAAGCGTCAAGACTGACATTTATATCAATCCGTGTCCGATAATTCCGATTCATTTCCGCTTTACGCGTCAATGCTTCGCTGTGCAGCGGACAAAGCATTCCGGACATTCAGGTTAGAGTGCACGTACACAAGTTTTTGCACACAATCCCCTGCAAGCCTGTTGCGCAGCTTGGTGTGCACATTTCCAAACTCGGACTAGTTTCTTTCACATGCCGCAGAAGAAGGGGAATCTGCAGCACGCGAGAGGCGAGGGGACTCAAGGGTTGGTTGAAGCAAAGTCCCAACACGTGGATGGATCCAGGTGCTTTGCAGACTCCCAAACTACTTCTTTGACCAAATTCCCTGGCAGGTTCTGTATTCTGCGACGCTAGACAGAAGTTTCCCGACGTCCAGCGAGAGGCGGACGGGCGCGCGGCAGCGTTTCACAGTTTGAGAGCTCTGCTTTTTTTTTTTTTTTCCAATTTTATCTTGGCTGAAAGAAACGAAAAAAAAACTGTTTTTTCTCGAAATTTTCAATATTTTTTTTAACCGCTTACATCTCTAGTCTCAACCTTTTTGATGACCACAAAATGGCATCCTTGCAGTGGTGTTTTCATGCCACCCCACAGGTGATAACCACTGGGGGCTTAGTCAGGCCATATCCATGCGCAACCAAACGCCCGACTGGTCGCACAAGGTGCCAGAAAGGCGGCCGAACCCGAAACGGACACCGGCCAGCCACAACCTCAAATGACGCAGTGATTGAATGGTGCCTGGTCAGATTCGGCTATCTTTCTGGCACGTCATACGACCAGCCAGACATTTGGCCGCACATGGGTATGGCCTGACTGGGCCCCCGTGGTTATCAACTTTTGGGTGGCATGAAGAAAACCCCTGAGGAAGCCATTTTGCGGTCATTAATAAGCTAGAAACAGCTGTCCAGGCGTGGGAGTGGGGCACTCCCAAAATATTTTTCAGCAGATCATGCAGAGGCTGCCACACAGGTGGTGCAAAGGCATTCAGCTCCAGGGGGAGGCCATAGAGAAGGTAGACATATGCACAGACCTCTAAGTGATCGCCATATCCAGAAATAAAAATGTATTCTAAATCAATATGGTACTCCCCTAGTAGTGATAATTTTACCATCTAATGTATCTGGAGTACAAACAAGGCTTGTCTGACACGGCTCTTTAAAAAGAAAAATCGAATCACCGAGTCACCCTTACCTTTTTGAAGTGCACTACGAGTCTGGGTCAATGCTGACGTTATGTCGGAATAAGGAAGCTCGTTAGCAGACGCCGCCATCTGGCCATGTGGTGATTGGGAGCCCTGCAAGGTAGATGAACATAGTAATGTAGCTATTCAAAGACCCCCCCTAAGGTCAGCAATACACTGCTGCATCCACCAAATGATTTGTGCTATTTCTGTCAGGGGAGAACTACGCTACAGAACTTGCTGCTGGTAAGAAAGCATAGCAAAGGCGTCACTTACGGCTTCTCGTGCAGGCATCCAAACCATATGCAGTCGTTTCTGCTGTATTTCCTGCGGCAGCTCCGGCAGGTTCATGCTCGGAATGGCGTCCCTCTTCAGGCTCCGCCTGTTGTCGTCGAGATCTGGTTAGAAAAAAACGTTTGCTGTCGATCCCATCGTATATATTGTGTTTAATCTCGCTGCCCACTTCAATCCTCCAAACCTAAGGCCACTGAGAGCATCCCCTAAGCAGAGGTGTGCAAACTTCTACGGTCAGTGACCCTTGGGCAACACCTCCCGCTTTCCAGACGGGTTTCCGAACACCAGGTCAAAACACCTCGACACAAAACTGCAGCAGGGCTCCATCTGCATACATAAAGGGGTTCGAACATGCAAACTATTAAACCTGAGATATGAGTATGTTGCTAGAACGTATTGGACGTCACAGTATATTTGCTAAATTTGTTTTATATAAACAATATGCTGGAGGCCCTCGGATTTACCCATTCAGGAAGGCCCCCAAGTTTGAAAGGTCGGTGACGTAGTTTGTCGCATCTCTCCATATGTCATGCATATCTCTGCCTGCGTCCCTAGCAATGCAACTCCAACCTCACTCACGTCGTCGAAAGTTTTTGTTTCAGCAGACTATACCGTAAAATACCGCGAAAGCATCCACTTCGTACGAGCGTCCGCTCTTAACATTTCCTTCATTTGGGGATTCTGAAAATTCTGTGCTAAGCGCCCACCCCTTCCAAAGCGCTGGCATCGGCTGAAGAAACTAGCCCCGTTGCGGCGGCCACGAGACCGCCGGCGGTGATGACGGGGACATCACGTGGAAATAAATGTGCCTTCTCCGATTCCGTTCACCCCGCCTTCAAAGCTCTTTATTGGCCGCCATCTTGATTCTACCGATTTGACTAGACAGTCAGTTGCTCATGTCTGGATTGACCCAGTTTTCAGTGAAAGTGGGGTGGGCACTTTTCTGCTATTTTACGGTGGGAGCGAGGAACAGGCAAGAAAATTAGAGTACAGTTGCATAGCGTGCGAGTGCGACGAGCATGGATAAGCCTAGAATGACGGAGCGTTCAACAATATTATTACAGTCACGCGGTTCACAGACACCACGACGCAACTACTTTGGGCAGGTGGCGTCATAATTCCGTCAGGGTTGCCTGGTCGCTAGATGGAAATGGTCGACATTAGAAAATTTATTCTTATAAATACTAGAGCTCTAGAAATCTCTAAAATTTTGTGTGTATGCTAAGCAACCCACGAGCATTCCATATCAAAAGTAATTTAGTTGTTTAAGTTTCGTATCCTAACCCCTCTAACGCGTTGAAACTAAAATTATTTCTTATTTTCTTGTTTAAAGGGACAGACACCACCCAGAAATAATACTTTTTCTGCACAGAGCACTGAATTACATCGTCAAGACACCACCGAAAACATATTCTTGTTGGAGCGGCGCATATTTGCGGAGAAGAATGCACAAAAGTGCCAAAAAGGGGACTGCGACATCAGAGACTTTGGCAGTCGTCATGGGGTCATCTATAGTCCGCTGCAACTCAAGAAGGTAGGGCGAGGGAAAGGAAGGCCAGGGAGGAGGAAGCAGATGGAACGCTGGAGAGGAGAAGGGGAAACCTCCTTCTCTCTCCAGCTTTCTATCTGCTTCCTCCTCCCCGGCCTTCCTTTCCTCGCCCTACCTTCTTGAGTTGCAACAGATTATAGGTAGCTTCGACTCCCCGCAACAAGGCATGCAAACTTTCTTTAAATCAGGTGTGCGCACTCCACATCCGTGTTTCACAGATCATAAAATTGATGTGTCATGATCATGGATTACAGTGGTTCTATCATTGTTAGTAATGACCATGTGCGACAGATGGCTTATCATTTCTCAAATATTCTGGATTCTGTGTCATCATCGCACATAAGTGAGAAACAAAGTGAGGGAAGCTCTGGACAGTCAGCTCTTGACCGCGGTAGTTTTCTTCGAGAAAAAAAAAGAAACAGATCCTGTATGAGTCATGTTTCTATAAATATCTAAGGTATGCATTCATGCCTTGCCAAGTGTCTCTTTGTCACCATATACACTTGGATTTTGCGCACAAAGCTGCCCGCATCGACGTGGGCAGAAATGTGCATATATGTGATTTTGGCTTTGGTCGGCCATTTTGGCACCGAAACGTACGCATACAGTGAAAGGGGTTTCAGGGATGCCAACCCCAATCTCCCAGGTGGACGCGCCACGAATAATCACCGAAGTTACGACGCACCCAGGTCGGGACACACTACCTGAAGTCACCAATGAGACATGGCTGTATAAAAAAGATATTAATTGTACCACAAAACCTTGTAAACTAAACTTTTATGCAAACATCACGTTCCTGTCATTTTGTACTAAAATTTCCAATAAAACTTTCTGACAAAAAGAGCTTTTTCCATTCGTTTTCATGCAAAACATGCTTTCTAAAAGCTCATGATGACCACACGTAAAGAAGATTGAGCCTCCATCTTGGCACCTCGAGCCTAAGAGTTTTGGTACTTTGGGAACATTCAGTGACTCTAGCAGTAGCCATATAAAGCAACTTTCATGTTTCAACTCATTGCTAAAGGGTGGCGCTGTTATCATAGTTTGTAAGCTCTAGGTGAGTTTCCCAACTGAGTGTTTTAGTAATGTTGGGTTTAATGCATTTGCTGGTGTCAAGTAATGGCCGCCAGCGGTGCCACTCGACCCCAGCAAAACAAGCCTCGATCCACAATCCAGCCTACTACAATAGACATCAGTGGTTTGAAATTCTGATAACACATTCTAGTTGCCAGACTCCCAGCAGTGGAGGGAGTCTCGCAATGTTACTAAATTAGCTCAGTTGTGGAACTCCCACAGAAAGGGTGCCTCCTTCACTCACTTCAGCCTGCTGCTCGTTGTTTGAAGTGCCACCTAGATTTTCATTTTGAAACTGTGTGCTTTATAGAGTATGGTGAAACGCCATCTAGACGCTGTGCTTCGAAACATATATATTCAACAGCATTCACTGCAGTTCCCACAGCAGCCATCCCCCACATATGGTTGCATGTCGAACCAAAAGAACGGAGTCATGGGGGAGAGGAGCGGTTCTGTTATTGCAAGCAGCGTCTATACATGGCTTGCATTGACGTCACATTAGCCACCGTTGCTCCGAACCTACTACAGCAAATATTTTGCACAATCGAATTTGTTCTACTTGGCAAGGATTGCTGAAAAGAACAAGTTCGATGGTATGAAATGTATGCTGCAGAAGGTACGGGCACAAGAGCATGAGTATGGAGGAATGGCGACTGGTATGGTGCCATATGACGTCTTATGCATAGGTATGTATGGGTGCAGTTCCGTAACTGGGTTGATCAAGTAGCTCTAATAACATTGGCACAAACCAACGCTCCTAGATTAGCTCAGTTAACGGAACTACCCATAAACGCTGCTTGCACGAGCAGACCACCTCCTCTCCCCGCTGGCCTCCACGTCGTTTGACACACCACAGTTTTGTGGGGACGTTGCTAGCAGCAGCTGCAGTGTGTTCTATGGAATGCATGTTTCGAAGCACAGCATCTAGGTGGCATTTGATCGCACTCTATGAAACACACAGCTCTGAAATGAAAATCTAGGTGGCGCTTCAAATGACGGGAGGTGAACTGAAGTGAGTGAAGGGGAGTACCCCTCTCTGCGGGAGTTCCGCAACTGAGGTCATCTATTAACGTTGGCACCAACTCAACTCTGACGTCACGCCGCTACGGCCGCTGTCGGCACGGCGCATGTGCAGACGATTGTAAACAGCGGGTTAATGTGTAAAAGTATGCACCCTCCACGCTTCAGCGGCTCACCTGGGTTAAAGTAGTCCTCCCGCTCAAAGTGCTTGGTGCAGACGAACATGGTCTTCGTCACCACTGTCTCGGTGCTCAGCCCCACCATCCGGAGCCACTCTTCGCGTCTGTTTACCCACTTTCCGTCGCGCATGAACTTGTCCTTGGGCTGCGGGAACGAGTGAAGCACAAAGCCCGCGCGCATGCGGCTCGCTTTGCCACTGCACCCCGGCACGCAGCAGAAGCGAATCATTCGATACTTCTTTTTCGTCGCACTAATGGGACTCGTTTCTTCGGCAAGGGCGCCTCCTCGGTCTCGGCTTCGATTTCACCGTTCTCATGATCGCAGTAATCGCAGCCGCTGACAGCATCCATGGTGTCCATGATCTATCGCCAACCTTGTCTGGCGCATTGTGTCGGCAGTCGCAGTTTGGTGTAGTTGTAGCTCACAGTGTGGTTGTAGGGGCTGTAGAATATATAGTCCAGCGATTGTAGCAGTTGTAGGCGTTGTAGGCGCTGACAGGTGCCAGTTGGTGCAGTGCTCTAAACGTCCTGAAACGTTCCAAATCTTACTCGAGTAGATTCGTTACTCTCGCAGGCCTCGCAGGCCTATGACGTGACAAATCAGCTTGAGCGACGCCGGACGCCAGTGGATTTTCGAACGCCGAGGTAGGCAGATTCGACAATGAGATCGAGCAAATTTTGGAACACGGCCACACGCAAGGCCACACGGGCGGGCGAACACGGGTGCTCAGAATCACCGTGCTCTGCTTTGAAACCTCTGTGTTTGAAACTTCCACAAATTTACGCTTTACTACTTTTTTTAATAAAAAGAAATAACAATTTGATTATATAAGCTATATAATGGCCTGCTTCGCTGCTCAGCGTTCTTCAATATGAGTTGTCACGTGACACGACCCGCCGGAGTAATCGGTGACACGTCACGTGAACGCAAGTCTTGAACATTCGAACACCAACCCTGCCAGCTGGCTTTAAAAATGGCGACTCCAAACACTGCCCGAATTATTGATCTGGAGGTAAACCGTTTCTTCTTACGATACGCTACATAATTGCCTGGATAAAACATTGCAGAACTATTACGCAACGAATCCTCAAGCTGCCCATTCTCACGCCAGCATCCGCTAGCGCTCGTGCAGCGCGCACTAATGCTCGTGCTGTACCCCTACCTATCAGATCCAAGGATCGTAATCGTCCGTTTTGCTGTTTTTGCTAGCCGTCAGCTACCGTGAGTTCAAACCGTGCGCAGGTTCAGTCCCCCACCCCTGCCCGTTTCGATCTGGATGAGCATCGTACCGGCGTGCTGTCGTGTATCATTACTGCGTGATGCGCGTCAAAGACCCCATGCTACCAGTGGTGTACTGCACTGGCTAAATTTCTCATCTACCGCGGAGACACTCATCGGGGCCTTCGCCGCTGTCTAAACATAGTATACACAGTATAATTACTAATCGTACTCAGCTCGATGTTGAGGGTTTTGGCGCAGTGCTTGTAGTCTAGAAAGTTGGCTGTCACCTATGCAAGATATCTGTGAGTCGGCGTCGGGGCCGGTGTTTGCTAGGGACGCTCTTAGGTTACACATGATTCTAACCGAAGACGAGATTAGGTTATCTCTTTTTTTTATTTTACATGTTATTGACCTTAATATTACTAATATTTTCTAATTCACAGACGGACCAGTCCGAGGCACAAGCAAGTTTACAGTTCCAAGGTAAATGAGATACTTTTTGTCTTGTCGGTTTCGTCACACTTTAGTGAAAGGGAACAAACATTGCACGATCGCATATACCAATTACTACTTTATTTTCTTTTTAATGCGAAAGCATTAACTGTCCCATGGAGCGAACCGGCATTGTCAGCTTTTGAAGCCATACCAAACGGCACCCAAATTCCCCTGTCCTATAGAGCGAAGCCTGTAGTCTGTAGCAGCCACCCCATTGGCTGGCACGCGGTGTAGTTCCAAGGAACGCCACCCCACAGAGAAGCGCTCTCCATGGCGCAGCGGCCCGGCCGCCGGTAAGAGCTAGCGGCCGGCCACAGAGGCATCAGAGCCCGCCCGGGCAAGCTGCGGAAAGGCCGCACGGCCGAGTTCAGCGCGGCGCGCAGCTTGTAGGAATACGCTACGTATAGAAATGCTTTCGCATTCCGATAGATCAGCAGTCTTAAGTGTCTTTGTAGTTTTATGCTGTCACTACAAATGACCTCGAAAGACCATGTTTGCAAACAAGGAGTAATTGGGAAGATTTGTCGATTTGCCAGGAAGCATGACTAACTGTGCTATGTTCGGACTTATCTCACATTCCTGGTCTAGGGGTTTTAGCTTCAGAAGTGTTCTGTCCACGGCCTGAACTGTCTTCAACCGTTTTGAGATTGGCAAGCCACCTGTGGAAGTGAAAATAAAAGGGTCACTGGTGATCATAAGTGGTTTATTTGAGGTACTTTTGAATTTGGATTCATAAGCATCAGCATCGATGATCTCCACCACAAGCAGGGGGTATAATGATGTCATGACGTTATGACTTGGATTGAATTTACTGGAGGCATGATGCTGACACTTTTCGCTACTTTTGCCTTCATCTTATATATGACATGAAATTTCTGACCATCAACAAACAAACATTAGTTCTGACCAGAATTGTGGCACAAATATGAAGGCCATTTTTTTTTGTTATACTATGAACATTTTTAGAAAAATGTGGAAGGTTTTCAGAGGTGCAAAGAGCAACTCGCATGATAGAGCTAAGTGTAATATTTCAGTGAGACGCGCATGTTCCCGCTGTGAGTCACATTCTGGGTATCACACAACAATCCCACCCCATGCAATAATGCCTAACGGCAACGCAAATTTCTTCATAAAAAACAAAAACAAAATTGTGCTTGTTAGTGTGGTGCTGGTCAGAATAGTTGAACAACTCCTTGACAGCATAGCACATCAATCATATAGCATTTATGAACCATGTTGTGGAAAGAATGTCAAGCCAAACCAGCATTGTGTACCACAGCCTCTGAGGAGCACATTCGTTCTTACTATAATCTGTTTCACCGTAAGTTGGCAAACGGAAAAGGCTGAAGCCCCAGGGAGCTATTGAGCTTGCAGCGAGGAATGTGACAAAGTATTGTTGGAGTGCACTCCTCTTGCAGAGAGCTGTCGTGTGCTTTGCTCTGTAGCTCTGATTGGCTCAAGGGAGCCCTACGAGTCAATTTCGAAAATTCTGGGGTTATGGATGATTATTATGTCAAAACTACTAATAAACGGTTCTATGTCTATTGTTTTCTGAAAAGCTAAATAGTTTTCTTGCAAACCTCGTTGAAACGAAAATCACAATGCGGAGCCGACGCAACATTGGTCCTGCTTGTCAACTACTGGACATCACGTGGTACGGAGACATCGGCTATGTCATCAACTAAAACGGCAGACGGCACCTTACGCTCTTCCTTTTCTCTCTTGCCCTCGCGCTCCGCGCCTTGAAAAGTAAGAAACGAACAAAACGATTCTTCTATTTTGTGACGTTCCGTACAGTGTTGGCTGTATCCACGCAGCGGCGTTGACTGTGCTGCTCTGCGCGTGGCCCGCTAGATTGGGCGGATTTTGGTGACCGTGGAGCCGATCCGACTATGTTGGCCAGTTTAATAAACGTTTGGGCGGAATTGCATCGTAATATTTTACGAGTAGGCTTTTCGGATGATACGACGTAGGACTGCATTGTTTTCTCAACATCAAAGTTCGATGGGAGTTGCCCTTTAAGTAATTCTAGACGGAATATAGAGCGGCATTACCATTACTGGTACGTGTGGAAACAGGATTGCTTCTACCCCCGTTTTTGCAATATCGATCTAACGGTCGCAATGTCATTATTAGTTTCTGGGCCTGCAGAACACTGCTTTGACTGAAATATCATTGTGATTCATTCATTGGTGATTGTACTTTCTGAAAACTCTACTGCATCTTTGGAAATATCTGCCTATGACAACAAATGATTCATTAGCTAGTTTCTAGGTGTAGACACCCACCATTCTTACGAAAAAAACAAAAAGCTTGCTTGAGTTTTACACCATCTGACCGTCGTGTTTTCATTGCATCTTTCGTGTTGTTTATTTATCACTTACCTATTTCTTTCGCTTTCATGTAGACTTTTCAGACACACTGACCGGTGCCACAGGTGCCCTTCCCGGGCAGGCGTACACGAGTTTCTCCGTGATGAATGACGACGACGAAGAAAGCGATGAGGTGAGATCATCGATTGTATAATCGGGTGGTCCCCTAGGTCCTTTCACGAAAACTCCTTTTTTTGCATCCGATTGGTTGCACTGGAGTCTCTTGATGTTGTCCAGAGCATCCATTGGCGAGGGAGGAAAGTGCATGTAATTCGCCGCTTAGTTACTCGCTACCATGCCGGTCCCGACTGAGCCAGCCGGTCTGGAGCGAGAAGTTTATCGGTCGTCTAGCTCAACAGATTCTATATACCTGTTTTCACCTCAAGAACCATAGGAAAAAAAGTCCGAGCTTCTCGCGGATGATTACTAATTTTCACCTTTAGGTGGTGATTTAAGATATATTTATTAGCATTTTGGAGTGGATACACGTTATCCTATCAAGGAGTACACGTTTCAAACGCCAAAAGCATTGCCT
The DNA here is from genome assembly GCA_037355805.1 of Ixodes ricinus. Classification (NCBI taxonomy): domain Eukaryota; kingdom Metazoa; phylum Arthropoda; class Arachnida; order Ixodida; family Ixodidae; genus Ixodes; species Ixodes ricinus. The sequence goes on along the minus strand of JAZHYW010007265.1, from coordinate 133,864 downwards.
GTGCCTCCGACAACCAAATGTGGCGAGAACTATTTCGCTCGGCGTATGAATAATGCGCAAAACTTACTGTTTTCTTGAGGTGAAAACGGGTATAAACATATTTATTCCGAAACAAATGTGAGTGACAAAATAAGAACTACCGTAGTCACCCGAGAGATGCCCCACTCCCGAAGATAACCCACCCCCTATTTTTGGCTCGATTTGCTATTCTTTTTTAAACACTGAATGATAGCCCACTCGTTGTAATCGTAGTGTTGGGATTATTGATGGCCTCGCCGTATCTGTAGCTACGTAGTTAGCTGTGGCGGTATAAAAGCGAACATTGCTGACCGGGAAGTACAGTCAATTGCCCCTTGCCGCAATAACAAGCTTGGCAAAAACACATGACTTAAAAATGTACCTAATTTTTGTTTTACTTTTCTCGATTGCACATTGTAAGTTATATTACACTCTTTATTTTCACCCTATTTGCTCTCGATTGCTATCTCTCAGGATATTACGCTATATCTATTTCTTGACATTCTTGCATTGAAAGAGTTCAGAAGCTTACCAACATTGTCATCAGCAATGCATGCGCTAAGGAGAAAAACGGCCGCGCTTAACTGCGTAAACTGGAGGAAATGCTTTATGGCTGGTTCAGGCGTTTGCGTTTCTACAGACCAATCTCGCCGAGCATTCGGCGTGTGCGTGAAGCCGCCACAGCTTTAGCTCGCAGGAGGCAGGCTGCAGTACCCAAGACGTCTCGTGCTCTGCGTGCGCAGGGCTACAGCGAGGTTGTTGCACATGTGGAGAGACTAAAGTTCACTCGATGCATTGCGGCAGCGGTGGTGTAGCCAAACTGGCTGTCGAGATCGGTCCATTTGATGCACTGCAGCCACCGGGGACTGTTTGCGACAAGAGACCACACCGGTGCTATTCATCAGTTACCTCTGGAACTCTCCAATATGCGTATATTTCCTCATCTTTTTACACATCATCTTTCATCACCGTAAGCTCGAGATAATTCCAACAACGTTAAAAGTGACCATTTCTCGTAAGTAGCGCTTAGTAAATTGGATCTCGCAACTACTGTCAAAGCCTTCCGTCTAAAAGGTTGAAAGGCGCGAACTGAAACAGGACGAGAAAAGACACACATAGGACACGGACAAGATCTTAATCGATATGTACCAACTAGCCCCAACCAACGTTTTATTCCTTCGGTCTAGCTTTACACAGATCGGACGCATTTCCAGGGGTACGCGATAGATGGCGCCAGCGTCTTCTCTCGTCGTGAGGGGCCACGAGCCGTCGTAACCCGGTCCATTGCACTTAAACGTGAATGTGTGAACCTGCCTTTACGCCTCCCGCAAGTTGTACCACATGATAACGAGAATAGAGTGGCGCTGGATGCCGGTAGTTCTTTGGACACTGAGGTGCAAAACCTTTACTCCGGAGTGAGGTTGAGCAAATTTTCGGACCGTGGGCCAATGAGGGGGGGGGGGTTATACAGAAATTTCCTATTTAATCGAACGTGGCTATCTCGAAATGTCGGTCAAGTCAAAAGATTTCTTCGTCGTGGAATGAACTGTTGTAGGCACAATGCATTTACTCATCGCTCTTCTCGAAATGTTTTGGGACCAACCTCAGAGATATCTCAAAATCTCAACAACAAATATTACCAAAAAAGAAGAATGGGCAGGGGCACAGCAAACAATAAACTGGTGAACATTGGTTAATGGAAGAAACTGTGATTTGAAAACAAACCCACAAAAAATTGAAGAAATGAAAACGAAATTGTGCAGCGCCTCAGGGCCCATTGTTGTCATACTTTTTTTTCTCCCTGATGATACCGGTCTGTTTCTCTCTCCCTCGCACTCAACGTTACCATGTCTTTGTCTTCTTTTTCTTTTTTTTTTTTTGCATTTTTGGTTGTTGGTTTTGTTGTCAAATCTTGAGTGTTGCCTGTTGATAATATTGTTGCGGTCGTTTTGTTCTCCCCATGGCGCCACGTGCGTGCCGTGCTGTGTGAGGGTCGAGTCAATTGGCGCAATTGTTGGAAGGGTTCCATTCGTGCAATGCGTGATCAGTGCACTGCCTTAAAACTCCGCTCATCCCAATTTTGTTTCTCTAGTTTTTATGACTTCGAGTTAACGAGGGTTTACTATAGTATAGGTTACAAGTCAAGAAGGTAGCGGCAAATGCCCCTCAAAGGGAATCATATATCCCTCTGCCACCTCCGCATCCAATAGTGTCCCATCGTTTCCGTGACGTCGCGGCCAACGCGCGAGGAGGGTCTTGCCTTTTTGTACATATTTGCTTTATCTTTTGACTCTGACTTAGCATTGTGGAAGCCACGAGAGGGAGATTAGAGTCGTCCCCCTCCGATCGAAACAAAGACGACTTTTGGGGATTAGGTCCCCCCTCCGATGAATACAAAGACTGCTTTCAGGGCTCGGTTTCCCCCCGATGAATACAAAGGTCGCTTTCTTAAAAAGTGGGGGTCAGAGACAAGTTGCCACCACTCTGTGGCCATTATCTATCCATTGAAGCGGAACAAGGAGCGTTTCCAGTAAACTCTTCTTTCGACTGCGGAGAAATTTGAAAGCGGCGCATCACGCTTGTGGGAGGAGCTTCTCCTACCTTCTTGACTTGCAACCGACTATACTAGTCACTCAAAAGGACAAGAACGGCGGGGAGAGGAGTTTAAGGGTGGACACTACCCAGAGAAAAAAAATATTCTGCAAAACACATTGATTTTGAAAAATTACATATTTACATCCATCTACATCCAGAGAGTATTCCCAGAATTTTTCACTAGTTTACACTGTATAGTTAATTTTTTATAAATTATTTTCTGTCCACCGAAGCTAAAGAAAAGGTAGGGTTTGGAGCACCTTGAACACATTTTTCTCCGTTCCACTTTTTGGTATAAATTCCATTTTAGTCAATCTATCATTTGATAATGGCAATACAGGGAAGGTTCGTTCTTCACTTTTCCTGACTGAAATTTAATAGGGAATGCGCCTATGGAGTTTGTTTGTCACTTTACGAATGTCTTTTATAAAAAATGTTGACATTTTGTCAGAGACACAGAAGACCAAAAAGTTGACCAGTTTTGCAGAAGAGAAAATTTATAGAAATCAATGACTTTTTACAAAAAGCTTTTCATAGGTGCACCTCCTAGACATTCTGCTACATATCTAGCAAACAAAAATCTTGAATATTGTGATAGTTTTCCGACGATAGATTAACTAAACAATGTAGGGGTGTTGCTGATAGAAGCCGCCCTAATTTCCTTCCCACTTAAGGCCCGTTCACACTCTTGCGACTTCTTAAACCTGGGTTCCTTAAAACTTCTTAAACCAGAGGACACACTGGCGCCATCTGTTGGGTAGCAGTGTAAACTCGGCGGTCCGGCATATTTTTTTATTTCTCTCGCGCATTATTCTTTCTTTCTTGGCTCGAAAAACTTTTGTCAATGTTATAAACGAGCCTTTCTATGGGTATTACGCACATTTGATTTCGGAAATCCAGCAAAACCTTCGCTCTTGTGAAATGCAGTTCCAAGGTCACCGCATAGATGGCGCCACAATGCCAGTGTGTTCCCTCGTTCTAAAACAATTTAAGAAGTTTTAAGAGATCTCGTCTCTCTCAGTCATACTCGGTCGCAAGAGTGTGAACGGACCTTTAACCGACAGACCTGAAATTTCGTTATGCACCCTCTAGCATGACCACCAGCCTACCCTGTAAATTTCATTAATTTTAAGCCAAGGGTTCAAAAGTTGACACTCCCAGGGTGTATCCCCTAAGTCGTCCCGCCTCCAGCCTGCGCTTTCTACCTTAAACGACGCTTTAATGTCTCTTCGAGCATGCACGCACAACCGAAGCATGGTGGAAGGCAGGTGCTAGAGACCGGGCATCGGGAAGAGACGCCGCATCATTATCGTTCTCTCAGCGACTATAGTAATGGCAATGCGATATAGGGAACCCACCCATCCATTTGCTCTTAACTGGTGCAGCTGCTGAACCGGGAGAAGGGGGACCCAGGCGGCCAGAAGGGCCCATCCTTCTGGAAGTTTGCGTACTACCAGAGCCTGTTCGACGTGACGACAGACGACGTGCTGCGCCGACTCACGTGGTCCGCCCTGCCCCAGCTGAGGGGTCCCACGTACCTCGAGAAGCACATCCAGCCCAACCCAGACCTCTACGGTAACCCTGTCCGAAGCGGACGTCGTTTTCGTTTAGTTTCGACGCAGAAAAGTTTGTCGCAATTTTTTGGGGACGACTTTTTACGGCAGCCGGGCCAGAGATATGTGTACCCTTGCGCTCGCGCACCTCGAGCGCCGATCGAAGCCGTGCACGTACGGTCTTTGCTTCTTCCGAAATGCCCGAAAAGCCGTCCTTAAGCATAGACAACTTTTCTGAGCCAGGTTAAGCCGGTGGATCATGGGTAGGGTTTTGTGTTTTTCGGTGTATAATTAATGATAGTCCCCAAAGAGCAACCCCCAAGTCTGTTTCTATCGAAATTGGGGAAAACCGATAGACCCCTGATTGGATCTGTTCTTTGACAAGAAAAACACGAGCTTCGCGGGAAGAAATGTTCATCTACAATTTTATCTTGAGTTGTCCTGGAACACAACCCTTACTGAAGTGTCCAGGAGGCTGCTGCTTTCTTCAGTAATCTCGCCCATTTCCCATTTCCTTCTTTATCGGGGCTGGGACATTCTTCGAGTATTCAGGCCATGTGCACATGTTCTCTGGGGGTTGTAGAATCCCGTGCCTGTGTCCTGTTTCTTTTTTTTTTTTTTACGATCCTTGGTAGACGCACATTTTTTGTTTAGCACTGAAAATTTATGTAGAAAAGTACTGAATGTATGAGGAACAAACGGAACTTCGAGAAAAAAACACCCCCGAATTTGTAGGAAAATAAACCCTAGAAAAACACTGAATCTATGAGGGAAAAAAATAAACCTAGAAAAAAACACTCCCGAACCTTTTGGGAAATAAACCCCCAAAACAGGGAACCCTAATTGTCGGTCACCAACCCCTTCAGCCGAGAGAATCAGGGGTGATGGTATTGTTGAGTCACGAGACACTTTAGACAAGGTGTGAGGGCTGTGGAATGCCCCAAGGAAGGCATTGTCTTGCACCATTAAAGGGGAGTGAAACATGTGCAGTGCAAAAGTTTTCTGTAAATTTGTCAGTATGTACTTCCATATTTGTCAGTCTTGGAACAAGCGAGAGGATACGCGTCACCATCCCCCAAACTACCGCCATTCTGCCATATAATTGCGAAGCAATAAACAGACTGTCCCAATGTGAAGCCAAGTAATGCGGCCATATGGGAACCACGGGTCGACGTCTCGTGGCGCACTCCAGGGGTGTCAAGTTAGCGAGTCTTTGCAATTATAGACACTTGATTAAGACCTGTTTGGACCTATGATGGAATGTACACGTACTGGCCTACTGCCTCGACTCCATGGCTTGAGAAGAAAGTTAGCCGAGAGAATGAGGTGAACCAGTGGCACTTGCCTTTCGCTACCATGTTGGGGACAATGCAAAACTGGAAGCTCCACAAGCCCTGGGGTGTGATGCATCTGACTGGAACTTTATAAAAGCCTTGCAGTGTGCCCCAGTCTGATTCTTGGTGTTATTGTGTAAAATGAAAAAAAACTATTGTAGTGCATGCAAGCAACAGTCATTGTGTCGTAGTTGAAAAATTATTTCATGGCCCCACAATATTAAAAGGATGCTGTCCTCTAATGTTATTTGGGTAATTTTGAAAATCTAATTACCCATTGCAAACCCAGTTAGTCATTCCTGTTAAGGTAACAGAGTAACTATCGACGACAGTGTGTGACGTGGAACAGCATTTGAGGGCTCGGACGGTGTGCTGCAGGTCCCGTGTGGGTGGGGCTGACGCTGATTGTGACGACCTCCGTGAGCAGCAATGTTGCCGGCTACCTCGAGTCTGCTGGTCAGACCAAGCAGTTCTGGCACACCGACTACACCAGAGGTATGCCAGTGCTTGTCTTCTCTTCCAGCCTCATAGTTATCCATCTTCTTTTTTTCCACATTTTTTTCCTCTTTGCATATTTTTCTTATCGCGTCTTTCCTGTTTTCAAATTTTCGAGGCTGTGGGTTGGGCGAGTTGGCGATTCTGGAAAGAAGCAACAGCACAAAAAGGACCAGAACAACAGAGGAGATGCACAGAAAGTGCCTTTTTTGTCTTTCTGCATGCGTCCTATGTTGTCCTGGTCCTTTTTGCTCTGTTGCTCCTGTAATCAAATCTTCGATTTTGTTTTCTTGTTTACATTCTGGCATATTCTTTTTTAGTTTGTATGTACTGAGCTCTCTTATGCCATTGCTGTATCTCTAGGACCTCTCCTGTTTTTATAGTAATCTGGCAGATCATGCAAGCATAATTTAGACATCTTCTCCAGGCTTGAATTTGTAATGACGTGATTGCGTCTTTAACTTCTAAATTATATGTCAAGGCACTGCAGTCTTACAGGTTCCAGAATGTTAAGTACCTGCATCTCGACTGTCCAGACACTTTCGAGTAACCTAAAACTACCGAACATGGACTCGAATATCATTTGGTCTGCCGTCCCCAACCAACCGATAGTGCTAAACAATTTGACATTTTTTTTGATACTTTCTACTCTTACACATCTTAAAAGATTCTTACAACATACTTATCATGTTTCTTTTAAAGATTATAAGAATCGGTATTCAAAATTTGTTTATGAGATTCGAAACTACTCCAATGCCGTGAATCATTGAATCAGATTCGACTCAATCCTGAAAATCAACATGAGCAAACAACTTCCTGCCGATTACATCATGTAACATAATTAATTTATGTTGCTTACTATAGTCACAGACGGGATGAGTACGCTACGGAGGTCGTTCAGTTGTTCTGCCTCCAGTGCGAGCTTTCTTGGACCTCCGATAATTTATTTATTCCTTTATTTTATTTAAAAGATTCAGCGGCTCGGACATGTGGGCCATAGCACGTGTGCATGGATACAAAGTTTGTTTGCACGCTTTATGACAATCATGAGGACAATCTCACAACAGAAGTAATTGCATCCACAAAGCTATCAATCACGAGATGCCAGAACGCTTTGGAATCTCGTGAGTTTCGAGCATGAGTGGCAAAGCAGGATGAAAGGCAGCGGGTGCACGCCGGAGGCAGGGCATGCGAAAGAGACGCCTGCCATTCTCAGCGTGTCAACAACCGTAGGCACGATTTCTACGAGGTCCCTGTTCTGAAGAGCGTCTTCCCCTCTCTAGTCTCGTTTGCTACCACGGCCATCCTCCTGTACATCTTCCTGGCTCCCGTGATTCTGTGGACGCTCCTCAAGTACCGCAAGGTGGAGTCTCGCTACAGCCTGCTGGAGTCCCTCTGCCTGTACGGTTACTCCCTCTCCGTTTACGTGCCCATCTCGGTGAGCGGTCGTTTCCTCTCTTTTCTTAACTCTCTCACCCTCGTTTGTTGGTTGTGAGAAGCGCGTTGCTGACAGCTGCACTTTGGGGCTGCCTTGTTTAAAGGGGTACTCCGGCGATTTTTGGAGCTACCCTAAATAACTATATTTTCGGAATCACCGGCCTTTACTCTTTCCGGTATGCTATTCTAGTACCGCGAAATTCAGAATAGTAATAGTGAAATCAGCAAGTGAAAATGATGCCAAAACCAACATTCAAATATACCCGTGCTTTTCAGTGGCGTGACGTCAGGGGAAGGCAGGCTTGCAGGTCCAGTGGGCAGTTTTAAAACATGGAATATGCCGAGCATTTGTTCCGTGCTGCTGCACCTGTGCTGGAGAAGCTTCTATAGCATTCATTTGACACCATGAAACTGCTTGTAATCAGTTGGGAACAAAGTCTACAGTCCAAAGAGTGAGCCCCTTCCTTCCCCTGACGTCACTTTTTTATTGTTGCTAATGGAGACTTTCACTTTGAAAAACACGGTGAGGACCAAAATTGGAAATCCAGTATCTTCGTGAAAACATTTTGGCTAAATTATTTGGGTTACTATTTCAGTGATGTTTTTTTGTGTGTTTAGTAAATTTTCAGGCAAATCGTGGACTATGAAGAAAACGCCAGAGTACCCCTGAAGAAAATACTGGAGTACCCCTTTACTTTGGCACTTTCTTCATAATTCCTGATTTGCGTCAAAACTTTTTCGAGGCTATATAAGGGACAATGAAGTTGTTTTTAGCTACCCAAACAAATTGTATTTTCTGAATACTTGGATTTTAGTCTTCACGGTATGCTATTTATTGTCTCGAAATTCGAAATAGCTATTGAGAAAACCGTTAATGAAGACGATGCCGGAACGAACATTCAAATTTCTGCGCGCTGTCCGGTGGTGTGACGTCACAAATGGTGCAGACCTTCGGGTCATGCAGGTAGTCTTAAACAGAGCATGTCAAGCGTTTTTTCATGCTCCTTTGCGAATAAGCTTCCAAGCATTCTTTTCTCTTCATAAAATGTCTTGTAATCGGTTAGAAACATGGCTTACTGCCCACTTTGTACCATTTCTGTCGTCACACTTCAATGTTGCCAGTAGGGGATACTGCTCCAGGTTTGAAGAAACACGTTCAGGCATAGCAAAATTTAAAAATTTATATGATTTCGGCAAAATTAATTTTTTTTTCTCTACACAATACTTGGTACAGGCGTGTCTGTCAGTGTGTTGAGTCAATTTCGAGACAGATCAGCGACCATAAAGAAATTGCTGGAGTACCCCTTTAGTGTATGGGAGCTTCTGCTGCTATGGTAATGCCATTGTTCTTCCCGTGCCACCGGTGTGAAGTTGTGGTGTCACATGGCACTATGACATCACATGATCAGACATCACGGGACCTCAGTTTCCCCACTGAATTTTGCAGGAAGTGCACAGACGGTTGTCAAACTTCAGGGATTAGGAGGTTACATTAAATATCTGTCCATATTTGAATGGCAGCCCCTTATTATTTTGGACTTCTGGAAGAGGTGGTTTCCCAGATCATGCAATTTGTTGCCAGTTATAGCATTGGCCATAAAATAGCGTCTGCTTCGATACTCAAAGTAAGCAAAGTGCCACTCAAGTGGAGCTGATCTTAGAAGAACAGCATTTTTAAAGGCACTATACCAAAGGTAAAAAATAAGTTATTACTGCCTGCCATCGGCAAGCGGTAATAATGTTATACAATATTAAGCATAAGCTCAGCTTTCTGAAAAGACAGTGCTCTGCTCAAGTCGTTTCAGTGTTTTATAAAATAGTACATCATCTGCTCAGGTGATCTAGGCATGGTAACAGTCCAGGTTTTCTAGTGAGAGGCACCAGGGTCACACCAGTAGGACAACATGATCATGAGGATGATGACATACGTGATATACTTGGTTGGGCAGCTGTCTGTCTCAGAAGTAAAGAGTGTGCGCGTTCAACCCTGATGGGCACTCGAGATGTGCAAGTGTATGTGCACCCATAACCCTGGCTGACTGAGTTTTGCACTATGTACCGTGTTCACATGTCATGGGCAGATCCTGTGGGCGGTGCACCTGACCTGGCTGCGGTGGCTGCTCATGATAGTGGGGGCCTCGCTCTCGGGCTCCGTGCTGGTGCTCACCCTCTGGCCTTCCTTCAAGGACGAGTCGCGCAAGGTGACTCACTCTCCGCATTGCTCACTTCGCACCGTCGCACTTTCGTGTACTTTCACAAGTGATGCTACAGTGAAATCCACTTATAGCGATACCAGATATGACGATGTACTGCTTATAACGATCAGTCTCTAGAGTTTCTGGACTAGAAACAATCAGTTTCTAGTCCAGATACAATGATAATCAGTTGTAACGATTGAATTTTCGGGTTTTCTCATTATCGTTATAAGTGGATTGCCCTGTACATGCTGATGTCACATCAGCGGCCATTGTGAGCCTTCTGTATCATACATTTTGCACCATTGAATTGGTTTTTCTCGGCCAGAACAAGTAAGAATGACTGCAACCAGGATGCAATGACATCATGTGCTACCCCTTTGTGAGGTGCTCCTAGCTGAAAATTATTACATTCCATAATAATATTCTAAAGTAAAATTGTTTGTAATTTTGTTTGTTTTGTTTTTCTGGTAACGATAAGCTTACTTAGTCAGCTTTCCTAAGGTTTTATTGAATGATCAATAGTATTCTACTTTACTAAAATTACTTTATTAAAAAAAACATTTTTTGTTTGAGATATTGCAGCTTTTTGTATGGCCTGATAAAGTACATATACAGTCTATAGCTCATTACAACAGACCTGTTACAACAGACATTTAGATATAACATACCGATTTGTGAAGTTCGGTTGGTTTTCCTCTATGTACCATTGACTCAACTTCATATCTGCATACAACATATCTCCTCCTTTACAACAGACCGAAATCTTGGTCAAAACCAGGGTCTATTATAACAAACTTAGACTGTATTGGAAAACTGAATTGGTTAAAAGCTTTGTAAATGTCTGAAAGTAATAGAGAAGTCATAATGTTGTGCAAAAAAGTTTACAGGTGCATGTGAGACACTGCATAATATGCAATGTTCCACGACTAATACTTTAAGAGGCTGGTCTTTAACTTTTGGTTTTTTATTTTCTCATTTATCGTGCTGAAATTTAGTATACTGGTGTATTTGCTCTGTGGTGATTTCAAATATGCAATTTGTTTTCAGATAGCTCTACTATATCCTGAGGTATTAATGAATTTGTAATTTTAATTAGGTCCTTTTACTGGACGCGTTACCATAAAATTGTTCAAAATATTGTCACGAATGACAAGTGATGAGGCGACAAAAACTGAAGTAAACTAAACGTTTAATGGGGCGAACTTGTTCCCAAAAAATAAAAAAAGAAAAAGAAAGATAACAACAGAGCGTCGCGGGCGTCGAGGTGGCGAAGCCCAGCAAGATCGAACGCTGAGGCGAAACTGACTCGGCTCGCCACGCGGGGGCCCCTTTTTGTACACGCGTGGACTTCTGGAACAATCGGCCTCGAAGATTCGGAGCGTGAACATTCTAACCCAGAACAAGCAACACGGTTCTCGAAATTGCCAAAAATCTAAATTGAAAGAATAAATAAAAGACGGGCGCTACCGGTGACTCAAACCCTCGGCTACCGCACACGAAGTCAAGTGCGGTAACCACTCGGCCACGCACGCGCGCTCGCTCCGCCGATGCGCGCCGGCAATATATCATAAATATTTATAGAATTGCATTCACCAAGACATGTTTTGTGCGATGATGCTATTTTAAGACTAATTTAATGATATTACATTGGTAAAAAAACATTTGCAATCAAGCTGCATAAATTTGGAGGCTATAACTTTTTGAGACTAATTAATTAAAATTATTGTATGATATATAAAGCAACAAAAATAGCATCACCGCACAAAACATGTCTTGGTGAACGCAATTCTATAAAAATTTCTGATATATTCTGAAAATTCTTACGCTAACGGCCCGTAAAGAGGACCTACTAATTAAAATGACAAATTTATTGGTAACTCAGGATCTAGTAGAGCTACCTGAAAACTAATTGCATATTAGAAATCGCCACTGGGAAGTACATCAGTATACTAAATTTCAACAAGACAAATGAAAAATAAAAAAAACAAAAAATTAAAGACCAGCCTCTCTCCTTAAGCTAGTATTAGAGAAACATGACTGAAAAATGTGTATAATTGTAGGCTTTTTTTATTGTTTTCCAGATGGCCTTCATCATTAGCGCTGTGGTGTTTGCCCTTCATGCCCTCTTGGCTCTGGGGTTCGTGGTAAGTGTATAGTCATTACGTATCATTCCTATTCAGAAGACTCACCAGGAAGTTATAGTTCTGAGTATAAGAATAAAGATGTGTGATGAGCTTTTTTACAGATGCAGTTGGGAAATTTGTAATTGAGTATTGGTTTAGGGACAACTAAGAAAGGGACACTGAGAAAAACACTAAAAAAACCAAGCGAGATAAAAAGGCCACTTACCAAATCTCAAGTGCAGCTAAAATACCTTCATTTGTTGCACGAAATATGCAGCACATCTGAAAAGAAGGTCTGCGACAGATAGAGAGTGTATAAGACAATCTAGGACTCAGTGCAGCAACCTCAACTCTCTTGTGAGTTTGTATTTTGCAAGTTTAATCTGCACACTTAATATTTGAAAACGTTGCCTCACTCTAAATGGGGAAAAAAACAAAAACATTGGCAGGATTACAATTTATAAAGGAAAGTTGAAAAAAAAACAGTCATTTTCTTTTATGAAACAATACCCCACCACCCTCTACTAATAAGGGACTCCAATACTTTTGCTTTGTCCTTGTCTTTTAATGTATTATTGTTTTGTATTTTTTATAAAATTCCATGAACCTGCCCAAATTTTCACTTTATCTACAGCAGCAAATAAAAAACAAAAACTTACACGTAAAAAAAAAAGGAAAAAAGCTCAGTACGTTTTATGCTTTTTCGCATTCTATAGTAGGCTCACGATAATTCAAACTCGAATATTTCCTACTTCTGGTAAATGCAAACAAATTTCTAAAATTTTGGTTGTCCCGCTATGCTTTTAATGTATTCATAGGCCGCTTAATTCGAACGTCGTTTTTGTGTAGTTCATACTTTTTATTCTCGAGGCCCCGTTGAGTGTGCTTCTTTCCGAGCACCAGTGCACTGCAGAGAAGCAACACCCGCGGAGCTTGCTTCCACGGGTGTTGCCTCTCCACGATGTACTGGTGCGTAATGAAAAGCGCATTCTCTGTACCTTTTTTTTTTTTAATCTTTGTCACCACCTGGTTGAGTCGTACCAATCTTTGTATCACATTCCCCTTATGTAATGTCTGAAAGGGCCTTTAGGGTTAAAATGAATGAATAAATAAATAAATAAATAAACAAGCGGGCACACATGATCTATGAAAATGAACACCACGCGAAAATTTCCATAGCAACTAGCGCAGATGCTGTGACGTGACGGCATGGCATAGGTCCACGTCACAGCATTCGCTCAAGTGTTTATAAAAACTGCCGCGCGGTGCCCGTTTTCATCACTCATGTGTCCTCTGCTTAATAGGCCACATTAGACAACTTCTTGGCCTGACAAACTTAATTTTGTAGCAGTTCACGATAAACAACATTTTTGAGTGTTAAATAATCTGATGACATACATTTCACAATTGTTTCATGTGTGGCATACCTGCATATGATCAGTAGGCCTAAGTAGAGGAAATCATCAAATATCTGCTTTTTATGTGTAGCCATTCAAACGGCAAATCATAATTTTATCTTTCATCATATTTAGATAAATTTCTGATAGTTCAAGCTTAAGATAATTCAAGCAAAATTCGTGGCTTCCTGAAGTTTAGATTAATGAGAGTCTACTGTATTTCGTTGTTGAGCTTTTCTGTCAATGTTGGTCGCTCATCCCTTTGTGCGAACCTTTGCCGCATGGCCGCAGCTAATCAATGATTGAGGCTAGTCGTGGTGTTGTGCGTAACGTCTACCAAACTCTTGTTTGCGTGGGGCATGTGAATACATCAGTGATGGTGGAATCCTTGTTGCTCTAAGTACAATCCTGTGCATGAACTCAAAATGTCAATTTGAGTTGCCAACTCTTGAAAGGTCAGAAGTTGTGGTAGTCCGTGATTTCCAGATACACTTTTAGCGTAGAGGACGTTACAGACAGTACACTGCAATTTTCATGCACTGTCAGCCGTTTTTCGAGCTGGGCACATGACCTTGTTTTGGTACCGGTAGTTTCTAAACACTTTCTCGACTGAATTGCCCTCTTAGCACAGAGTACTCAGTCGATCACCCATTATGCTTGATGCAACATGCTCTTACCTCACGTCTCTTTTGCACTTGCCGCACCATTCCGGGTGTAGTGGTGAAGAGGTATGTCCTACCTTCTCTCATTAAACGTATGTGTGGACAGAATGCTGATTGGACTATGGTTCAACACTTTGACCAGTTCTTTAGTGTAAGCAGAACATCATTTTTCACTGTGTATAGTGCACGTGGTGTAATTGTTAGAGAGCACTTTGATATCTTTTTTGACCTGCATCATATTACTTCGCTTTCAGCAGCATTCTTTATGAAGGCATGTGCACTGGGGTGCATTCGTGTAAGGCATGTGCAAGGCATGTACACCTTTAACTGGATATCAGAAACTTGTGGCTAACAAATGACAGTCATGATTTAGCCCAAAGTTCTATTCTGACAAAGGCTGTCCTACAGTATTGTACAATTTTATAAAAGAATTTGCTGTTAGAATTGGTTGGCAATGCTTCAGGACTTAAAATTTGGAACAAGCAACTTTTAGAATTTTTAATGAGAAAATGGTGGCCTGCAGACCCCAAGAATAGCACAGAGGGACACTACCTGCCCCCAAAAGCTAACTTTTTTCTTTCTTTTTTTTTGGGGGGGGGAGGGGGGGTGGTATTGAAGAATAAAAAGTTTATAAGTCCGTTTTTAACCTTTTAGTCGGGCAATGTTAGGTCGTGAAAGATCAAAATTTTATTTTAACCACTAGCTTAATTAAGATGTGGGCTGTGTCTGAACTTTCTGGTATAAGTTAGTACTGTAGTTTATTTTGGGTGTACAGAAACTATGGCTTGCTTTTCTCTTAGAAATGCCTTGTTGTGCAAGAAAAATAACGATATGCACAATATCTAATTCTTTTTTTTAAGCTTGTAAATATAGTGGTGTGCGAATATCAGATTTGATTGTAAATTGTATATAAATTGCAAACTCAACTGCAAATCAGCTAAAATTGGAATAGATCTTTTTTTTTTTTTTTAAGCTGGCACTATATGTGAATGTGAGACAAAGATTTATTGTATACAAAACATTTTATATGTGAATATTTAAAGGACAAATGGCACTATTCTCTAAAAATTAAAGTTCCAGCTATAATCGTAACCAAAGGAGGTTTAACTACTATAACGAGCAAACTTTCCGAGTCCTTTGAGGCGACTGAGGTGTCCTGCCTTCTCAATAGTTTCACCGAGCACACCGTTGTGAAGCAGTGAAGCTTGATGCGAGAGCACGAGTGCAAAGCGGTGAAGCCTGACTCAGTAAATTGGGGAATTTTGAAGACGTTGCTCATAATATTCGTACATTTGAAGAACTAGAATATTTCACAGAGTAGAAGTGTGCTTCAAGTCAAATTGAATAACAAACACCATTTGTGAATGGGGAGCTCTGAAGACTTTGCTCGTAATATTCAGACATTTAAAAATCATTTGTGAATCATTCGAAGTTTGGAATATTCAGAGACCTCTAGAGTATATACAAAAGATGCAGAAATACGAAATGTGCCTACAGTACATCTCAGGCACAACAGTATATATTAAGTGAATCTCCTCGTTGTCTTGTTTATTTTAACCTCTTGCTTTGCAGAAGTACTTCTTCCAGCACGAGACCATCCATGATGCTGTTGAAATGATATCTTCAACTACAGCGCTTCCTTCTTCAGCTGCGCCGCTGACTACTGCATCGCCCAAACTGTTAACTACCAAGATATGATCTTTGACAGGGAGGATAATATTTTTTTTATTTATTTAAAATGTTGAATAAATGCTGTCTACCAAAAAAAAGAAAATTGTCAGAATTAATTGCTTTGTGTGCAATTCGTTCTGGGAGATAAAATGGCTGTGACGTCAGAAGGAGGGGGGGGGGAGGGGGCGGACTGCCACGGGTACAGATCTCAGGGGCGTGCAGCTGGGCAGTGATTTCCCTACACACCCCCAAAGAGGGGGGGGGGTGCACCCCCCCCTTGTTTTTTTTAAATCATCCCCCTAATTCACATCGATTAAAAATTTAGAACCCCCCCCTTAATTTGAATTCCTGACGCCACTGCTTTCATTGAACCAATTCTTGGTCATTATGTTTTTTTGTGCGTATGTCTGTGTATGCAAACATTTTTAGAATGTTTTGTTTTGATGCATTGTTTAATTTATAAAGGATATAATCCTACATAATTTACTGCAATATAATTGTGATTTATTTTATGTCCTTCCAACTACAACGTAATTATGTCGCAACTTGTGCAACGAGCAGCGTCATCCCATGTTGATCCCATGCGACTAAAGTGATGCAATCGGAGAGCAACGTACAATGACGCAAATCAATATTGCTGTGTCATCATGCAGCTATCGGGAGTCGGGCTATCGCTTCCATTGCTCCGTCGCGATGGCGAAGGTGACTACATTACGGATAAGTATTTCATCAGTGTTTAAAATGAATAGGGCTGAAAACAAAATAATCCGAATCATGTGAGTTCCTTTGTGAGCAGTGCTGATTAGCTCAAAACGAAACGATTTGGCTCAGCACGCAGAGGTCGCGTGGGAGTAGCTAGAAAAATAAAAAAGCCTAGGCAAATGGACATTGCAAGACGGGATTAACAAGCATAATCGGTTTGCAGCGCTCTTGAGAGATGTAAACAAGAGTTGTTTTGGGAGAAATTTCAGGGCGGGGAAATATCCATGGCTTCGTGTTCGCGCGCCAACAAATCACGCCAACTTTCCCTTTCCTTTTGCCCTTTCCCACGCGACTCCAACGCGCGCATGCGCGGTGAAGCCCGCCGCCGCAGCTGATGTCAACATGGCGGAGGGTTTCGTGTGATCGACGTTTGCTCTCAGTTTACTTCGCTTTGTGATGTGTCCCCGTGTTGTTTTTCGTCGTGTCCAGCGTCACAAGTGATCGCCCAAGCACTCAGAAATCCAAAGCTAGCAGACGACCCCAACGAACGGTGGGTTTTTTTTCCCCTGGTCACACATAAAGTGTTGCTGTCGTTTCCGTAAGCTTGAATACTTTCCCCAAGCAGTGGCCGTTCTTCGAAAGATCGAAGTTCTCGCTTCAAGGATATTCGGGAACCCTATTGTCGCATATTACTCGGTACCTTGATGCTTCCGGGAACTAATGCACACGGCAATATGGTGTGCAGAGAGCGTTTTAATGTGTAGAAAAGCGACATAAAACTCGCGCCTTTCGAAACCGGACTCCGTTTTGCATGCGTGCACGTCAGATTTGACGTCAAGTTAACGAAACTACCTTTCTCGACGGCGAGATTTGTAGGAATGAAACGGCCGTGAAACGAAGTATCCCGATGTGGTTATCTAAACATAACCTCGCGTACAGAATTGGCAACGCTCGACGACTGCCAGTGCCATAGCATTCGAAACCAAGGTCACTTTTCGAATAATTACACGGCCTCACGGCATAGTCGAAATGATCGCACGCGCTTGTACGGCTTGAACGCGTGTCACCGCCAGCCGGTACTCGTTTACGAGTTTATTAGATAGCCGGGCAGACCGTCCGCCGCGTTGTTAAGCTTGCCTACGGTGAGCGAACCTGGCTGCTGTGCTATTTTTAGATCGTGCTAGCGATTGATACCGAGTCTGGCGGCGTTTTGTTTTTGCTGCACGCTTATGTAAATCGGCTCCAGGTATATAACGAAAGTATTATGGCGAAATACTGCTCGCCTTTGTTATATGTATTTTTTTATCGGTGTTATGTGTTCCTGGGACCGGTTTTCCTGAGAGCTAGTGCTCCAGTTTTCACTCTTCGCGCGATGAGAAGGATATACAAAATAAAACTAAAATTTCCGTGACGGGATAGACAGGAAGGATGTTGTGTTTGTGCGTTGATAAGGGGTTCAGTACCTGAAACTGCGGGGAACTCACTCGGAAACTTTACTTCCACGTTTCGAACGTCGATCAGGTTTTAAAACTTTGTGTTTGCCGGCGCGTACTCAGACTAGCGGTGCCAGTGCTGCATATCAAAGCAGTACGTGTAAATATAAGGAGCGGAAAATTTGCTTGCGCCCGCAAAATTCCACAAGAAGGATATGTGTGTATGTGTTCATAGAGACTTCTGTAGCTCATACTGCATGCTCCTCGCTTTTCTGCGTGGATGCTTGCTTTGAACTTCCAACCTTTAGTCTGAAGTAAGTTTCCGAATTCATAATCGGTGTGTAAACAGTCCGTACCTGAACCTCTAGATTGCACAGGAAGTGGCAATCAGGTGCGTGTTGGGACATATTTCAGACACTTCTAAATTGGGAAACTCACATTCACCTGTAATATAACAAAAGACTCCTGTGAAGTTTTAAATCTAAACTCACTGTTGATGAGATGACCTCCATATTACATAAACATTAAAAGTAGCTTGTCATAAGTAATACTGGAAGCAGTGATTATGATGATGCGCCGTAAAAGTATTTGCAAGAATCAATGCGGACAAATTAGATAGCTGCACAAATGCAGATAAACTTGACGAGATTGGCGAAGAGAGGAGAATGTGCCTGAGCAACAACAAAGCAGACAGCCCGCTTGGAATCCAAAAATAAAGGTGGAGCCGTTATGCAACAGTGAACGCTGTCTTTATGTCGTCGGCTTGTTTTTGTTGGTGCTTTTCTTGGCAGTAGTTTCAGGTAGGTTATCTCAACTTATAAGCGTCAGCTTGTTTATACAAATAAAAGCGAAAAAAGGCCATTAAGCCCCCCCCCCCCTTCCCATTATAAGAGTACCACATAGAACATATTTTGTATGAGAAAACGGTTCGACTGTGGATACTGATTAGATCAAGAGAGCTATGCACTTTCTATAGGTGTTTTACTTTTCTTTTTTCTGCTTTTTTTTTTTTTGGCCCAGCTCCAAGCTGAAACGGGTTCAGTGATTACCGTTTTCCAGGGTGTTCTGTTTGAAAAGCACTTGAAAAACAACCGAAAGGTCTTGTGTGAGTCAAAGGGTCGAAAACAAGGAGGGAGGAGGGACATATTTTTGTTGCTAGTCTACTTTTTTGTAGCATCAATACTGTTTGTCTCAATAAAATAAAAGGAAAGTTTTGTGCATAGCTTAAATGCTACGCGAAATAGTTCTTATGAGATTTGCCTGTCAGAAAAAAATTATGGTTTTTGCATTTTAAACATGTATGTTTTGATAAAATAATGCATAACTTATCTTGCATGTGTGTGTATTTTAATCCACCAGATAAAGGGGAAGTTTTTGTGGCACTGTTTCAGGACTACATGCTTGTCTTGCTATAGTTCTGAAAGCATTTTCTTTTATTTATTTTTTTGTGGAAAACAATATATTGGTTAAGGGGTCGGTGGCCGAGTGTGTTAATGCTCCACGGCTCGGAGCACGTAAAGCAAAAGCTCACGCTGCAGAACCAAGAAATCCTTGGCTCAATCCGCGCCCTTGCCTGTTTCGATCTGGATGAGCATCACATCAGCGTGCATTTGTGCATCACTACTGCGAGATACCTTGTTGAAGATCCCAGTCTTGTAGTTGTACTGCACTGGCTAAATTTCTCATCTACAGCGGAGACACTAGGTGTGCATTGAGGCTGACTAGCTCGTGGCTGTTTAAACGGACACACAACAGTATTCACTTGCCAGTCCATCGCATGAAGGGAGGACGAAAGTGAGATACAAATCACGGATATGAAGCTCACCATCTTGTGTAGTGTCTCCTTTTTGTGTGTGTGTGCATGTTTTAGCTGTTGCTTTTTCGTCTTAATAGCCTCGTCCCACTAGAGCGACAAACGGCGATTTTTGTCCGACGACACCACAAAGTTTCGTGTCGCCGATGCTGTCCCACTGCAACGACCAAGACCCGCGACAATCGCCGACACGCGCCGACAAACAATCGACGACGGACAAGTTCTTGTCTGTCGTTGGACTTGAAGCGCACCAAGCTGTCCCACTGAGGAACATGTCTCGGAGACAAACTTATCCTCCTCGCCCGCTTGTGCCTTCTGTTGCCTCCCTTCCCACCCCTCTACCCTTCCTCCCGTGCCTCCCGTGAGCTCGCTCCGCCGCTCGACCTTCAGAGAAGCCCTTGGCGGCCACCTCGTTCCCGTAGTTCCGGTCCCTCGATTGCTCATAGTGGTCGCGGGCGCGGCTTGCTTGCTGGCGCCGGGCGGTCGTGCTGCGAAAGGGAATTTGCTGTGGCTGGTTTTGCTCGCGAAAACTTGGTGCGCGACGTGGTGCTTCAAGACGTCGAAATCTACGCCCCTGCATCAGGATGGATACACTCATGTTCGAGGACTGACCAAAGTAAGACCGCTCACCACGAAGTAGGACACGACGTTCCGCCAGTTCCGTGGCAAGCCATTCTGGCAAAACGAGAGACTTGTCATCCGTTCTGTGATAATCGGGATGCCGTATTGTCCCCCATAAAACGCCTGCCCTCAATCATTCGGATATGAAGTTAAAAACGTCCTCAAATCGGCGTGAAATTCCGTGGCGCTCAACTGGAATGCTTCGAACGACTCAAAAAAGGAACGATTCGGGAATTCTAGCTCGGAAAAAGTTGGGTGTCGATTGTCACGACTGTTTTCGGAAAGTCTCCAACGGCAAATGAAGACAAGCGGAAGGTTTAAACAAGAAATAAAGTAATCATCTCCACTTTCACCGAGTTTGTCGGCTCGTTTTATGCCCAAAGAGCAAAATACGAAAACCGCGTCGCCAGACTCAGTTTGTCTGTGTATTTTGAAGTGTTTTGTTGACAACTCCAGTCCCACTAGGAAACAAGTTTCCTTGTCCTCGTGTTCTGCGTCGTGTCCGCCAAGTGGGACGGCGGACTCCGACAAACAGGCTGTCTGTCCGTGTCGTCTGTCGCTCGTTGTCGTGTGTCGCTGTCGTTTGTTGTTGTCTGTCGCTCTAGTGGGACGCGGCTATAACAGACTCCACCATTATTTAAAATCTGTACATCAGTTGTTTGTTGTGCTATGAAATGGCATTTGCACAAGGCATAAGCAGCAGACATTATATTCACGTGGACAGTAGTGATGTCAATGCTGCCTTTGTGAACATGCATTGTTAGGAAGGTTACTGCTCCAAATTTGCATGTTTTTGTAGGTAGTTTGTTTTCAGGCTAATGCCAGCAAAACTGAAAACAAAAACCTCGGCTTTCCTTCCAAAATAAGCTGGGATTTGAAGCATCCCCAGTTCTAAGCCTTGCATGAATTTTAATGGCTTCTGTTAACAACATGTAGCAATATTCTTTTGTTCTCTGCAAAACCTAGTTTTTGCACAGACTCAATACATAGGGTTGTTTCTGCATGTTTATTTCCTTCTACATTTTTGCCAGGGGCAGAGTTTGGTGGTATGGGATGGTCACAAGTTACGATGCCAACAGCTGTTAGAGGTAGCACGGTGGACAGCTGACACTGCTGGCAGCTTGACACCTGCAACAAGGCAAATCCGAGCTGTTACAGGATAAAGCAATGTTAGATTGGAGCTATGTGCGCTTTGGTATCGCCTGGCAGGTGCTGTCAGGGACATGTGAATAAGTGCAACAAGGAAGCTAGATCCTTCGTTCTATTTGTGATGTTAACGAATTAGTTTTATATTTTGTTTGAAATGCAAGAGTAACACATTCGCTGGTCAACTCTTGCAAGTTTAAACAAAGTGTTTGTTTTGTCATGAGTAGCCACCTTTTTCTGACCTACGGTAGTCTATTTGGCAGTCTGTTCGATAAAGAAACTGGTTTTTTGATCAGTTGCTTCATCATGCAGTAAACTGAATCAAGGTCAGCCACGTAAATGTGTATATACGGTTAGAACATGTCTTATTGTTGTGGTTCAATACTGCTTGTGACTGCAGTACCGTTGCTTCATCATGCAGTAAACTGAATCAAGGTCAGCCACGTAAATGTGTATATACGGTTAGAACATGTCTTATTGTTGTGGTTCAATACTGCTTGTGACTGCAGTACCTTCTGCACGATTTAAGCTCTAGGGTGGGCATGACAGTGTTATGAATACATAGCTTGTGGGGAGTTTTGCTGTCTAATAATTCCTGAACTTTACAAAACTTAGTGCATCGCTGTTCATACATTGAGATGAGAAGATGGTAATGCTTACTTTAGAATTTGTGCCCAAAATGCATTTACATTGTTTACTGCATGTGCACGATTGGTGCAAGCTGTACTCCTGCCTCGGCAAGTGCCCTCGATATAAAAGAGTGTCACGAAGCTCAAACTGAAACTCGTGACGTAGAAATTGCGCTAAAAAGCTAAAAGCTATTTCTTCAGGGAAAGTTTATTTTGTGAGATACATACCCTATCCAAGCACCTAAAGAAAGAAAAAAAATGGGAGAAGTTTATTGTAATAATTCCTAGTTTTGGCACGACTTACTATTTAAAAAGAAAAACACTGAAAGATAGCCCACTTCTGGTAATTGCAAGGCCGTGGCCAAATTTTAACCGCGGCAGAAATGGTGTTACTTAACCAAGATGGGAAATGAGTGAATATTCTTGACCGGGTGAAGGGCAGTCGTCTTTGGTTCCTCGCCCCCTCACCTACAGTCATAAGCTCTGCAAAAAACATAATCTAAAACTAGCATTTGTTTTTTCATCTTTTAATTGCACGTTGAATACTGGCCCATTCCTTAGTTTCGCCCGATTTGCTTTTGATTTTGGGCGGACTATCTTTTGGGATAGTACGGCAGTGTTTTTGAGCACAGCCAGTAAAATTGAATACATAAAATAGAGAGAATAAAAACATGGAGGGCTTTTACACACAACCACTATCAGTAAAATTGATCCGTCGTAATTTCGATCAAACCCAATTGCTACCTGCCTCGCAGTGAACTGCCATTGGCCGCGCGACCCGACGCCATGGAGTCTCTGTTCGGACCGGACTCCGGTTCGGAGGACCTGTGGCTCCCTCCCGCAGGCTGCCGAGGGCAACGTGGAGTACAAGCTGAAGCTGGTCAGCCCTTCGCAGAGCCGCCTCGAACACCTCGTCACCCAAATGAAGTGGAGGTTACGTGAAGGTAGGCCGCCTTCCTAGCCGTCGTTGAGCTTGTGTGTACTCTGCACGCTTAGAGGGCTTCAGTCAAAATCGTCGATGATTGCCTGGATTTTCACCACAACCTGTCGTTAAAACTAGAGCCACTAAAATAAGCTGTGCCATCATTCTTAGATAAACTACTTATTGGTTCGGAAACCCGACAGTTTCCGAACCAGTAGGACGGCGGCCAGCTGCGGGTAACCTGTAACCCGCGGCTGGCCGCCGTCGACGGCGATGCTCGGCCCACAGACTGTTTCCGGTAGACCCGTCGGCGACGCAGAAGAAAGCGCTGTAAAGAAACGACGTCGTAGACGCTCTCCTTAACCCTTCTTGTCCGTTCCAGTCCTCATCCCACCAATAGTTCCATGTCGTACTTATTGCACATTGTCATCGCCGGCATCTCCACTCTCGGTCCCCCGTTTCATGTCTCTGCAACTACGTTCAAATTATTTTGCGTTCTCTCGTAGGTAACGTACCTAGTGTCCCGTGTCAGAAGTGTCGCATAGTGTCGTCATCGGTCAAACCGTTCTCATTAGTCGTCTGCCCCTCCGTGAATATGCCACTGTTCCTGTGCGCTTTGATTTATGCCCGGTGAGTTTTCTGGGCTACAGTTATTGCATAATGCCATAACTAGCTAAATAAATTAGGCATAATGCCATAATTAGCTAAATAGATAATAAATTAGACTATAAATTGAACTGCATTACTTGCGAGTCTTGTTATTTGCACGTAGGTTTCTACTAATACACCTTGGTTTATTTTTTTAAATTTGATTCCTCTTTGATTTTTTGTATTCAAATGCGTATACAGTCCATCTATTCGAGTGCTTTTTTTTCTCATTTATATCTACATGTTTATCTTCTGGCCCTCGAATCCGCAACCGGACACCTAATCCGGCCCCTTAGCCGTAAAGTTTGGAGACCCCTGATCGGGCAGAAATCGAGAGACTACGTTTTTGGTCGTGTTCCGGACACCGTGTTCCAGGTCTCGAGGTATAGATGGCGTTTCCAATCGTTCATCTTTCGGATCGGTCCTTGGGGTTTTTACGAAATAGCAGACGCATCCAGTGACGTTCTTCACAGTGGGTTCTCCGAGCCCACGTCTGTCCGTCGGGCTCTCCGAGCGATCTGTCGGCAGCTCGTCTCTGGTGCTTCAGTTTGGCTCTGAAGAAAACTTGCCCGATAGCGTAATATAAATTATGGGAAGAACACAAAACATAAGGAGGGACAAAACGATTTCCCAATGGGCAGCAGGTGGGACTGCGCTTCAAAGTGACGCCACTTTGGCCATCTTGTGTCTCCAAACTCGTCATTGCCAGTTGTCCGAAGCTTTATCTGAAATTGCAGGAAACAGTTTTCCGTCCTTCAGAAATGTCCAGACAGTCCGCGACGGAGCAAAACAATGTCGCTTGAGCTTCCTGTTGCCATATGTCAAGCTCAGAAAGTCACATTTTTTAATCGTAGCCGTCGCCAATTGCGCCCGTTCTGACTTTAGCCGCAAAAAGGAGGCGCCTGTAAGACTTTTCAGGAAGTGCAGTGTCGCTTATTTAGCTGTTGCAGGTTGAGCAGTCGAGAAGGAAAATTAAATGCCGAGTCTACAGCTACCGAGAAAATAATAATTGCAACCTAAATTTCTGCTTTTTTTCTCGCACATAAAACATTAGTCAAAGGTTGGCGCTCGTGGCTCCCCCACCTCTCTTTTCCTGGGTCGTGTGTGACGACGGCACAGACCTCTAAATATTTTGAAGCCGTCCGGAAGTTATCTGCATCAATAGAAATAACAGAAGTCGGATAGGAGTGAAATGACCCATGGGACTTGCAGTATCTCGGAAAGGCAACCTTTGGCATGGGTTCCCTAATCCTGTGCGAACGATTGTGACATCTTCCTGAGGAAAAGAGTGTTTAAATTTTTTTAGATAAAGAGTGTTTACAATCGCCTACACGTGGCACTAATGGTCCGAATTCCTACCAATTCTCTGACCGATTAGCTACTCCTAACCTTACCAGTGGGCTTGCAGTGCTGACACTGTGCTCACCACCCCCATTAGGGCGGTTAACAGCATGCACAGGCTTTTACCTTTTTTTTCTCCATTCCTTTTGAACCCCTCCCTAACTGAGACTTCCGTTGCACGTTAGAGATTCCTGCTTGGTCTACAGATCTGTAGTTCGATAGTTCTTCTCTGGGTCACACAGATCTGTAGTTCGGTAGTATGAGATGTGAATCCTCCAGAGTTTCATGCCTTTGCTTCGAGCAAACGTGAGTGGTTTTAGATTGCATAATTTTGGTCATGACTGCCATTGCTAAGCTAAGCCAATGGTAAATTTCCAAGGCTTAATTCCTCGCTAGGACCTAACTACGGCTTGATAAGGAGTTATGTCACGGGAGTCCTTTGTGTGCGTCAAGGGCGAGACACCTGTGCCAGTGAGAGCTTGCCCAGGGAGTTGGCAGCTGGTAAACATCTCTTGGCACTCTTCAAGCTGTTGCAGCAGAGTATAAAACGGAGGCGTGGAATGTGGGAGCCCACACACGGGGCAAGGAACGGGGTCCCTGCCAAGCGGCCCGCATCAATTCAGTTGGCACGCCGTTCGAAGAGTTCTGTTTTTGTTGTTTTCTTTTGGAGAGAGTGATTTCTTCGATAGCTTGAAGGATTTGTTCCATCTTTGGAGTGTGTACATTGTCTGTTGCATTCAATGATGATAGTAATAAAAATTGATGATTACAACATTAATTTTTGCGCAATTTAATCTTTTCTTTTTAGAGTGCATTTGTTTTGATTGTTAAAATGGTTTGTTGCATCTTCGAAGCTTTGAAGGGTGTATGCCATCTGTTACATTTAAAGGATGATTTCACTAAGAATGAACAATTAAGGCAATATTTTTGAAGCAGTTTGGAGGAGTTTTGGTTAACTGACACTTCTTAATTTAGAAGCTTTGGGTGGGACGCCCAGCAAAGACTGAGCGCGTGTGTTCACACTAGTGCTTGAACCTACCCTTAGTTTTTGTTTTGTGCTCTATACTTAACAATTGGATAGATTGTACAAAGTATGCATAAATTTCTCTCGAATAGGTCCCGAGATTTTGTGATTTCATAGTCATCTCAGGGTATTGGATGCAGAATTGTTTATTATTTTATAGTTGATAAACTGTTGAGAGAGTTTGCAAACTCCTGCGGCATGTCTGCCCCTCACCAGTCGTTTCTGAAGAATTCAATTCCCTTTCCTCGGAGCAGAGAGCTTCACCTCCTCTCCCTTCTTCTGCTCTTTTGCTACCCTCATAGCTTGGGAGAGGAGGGTGCTAAGTGGATTGTCTTCCCCCAGAAAGCGAGCTGTGTGCCAGTCTTTAAGCCTATTCCAGGGAAAGGTCTTGTTATTACCTCATTTTTAATAGCCAATACTATACCCATTAAATTACACCATTGAAAGACATTACATACTGCTGTGCCTTGTCATGGATGTTTCCCAGGAAACTTTTGCATGTTGGCTTCGTTTTAGATTTCCATGATTGTAACTTGTTTCCAAAATTGGTTAATATTAAGGTGTTTAGTTGTAATAATTTTTAGATCTAAGCAAAAATAAAACAAGCCCAAAATTGTCTGTTTTTTTAAATTCTAAAATTGCTAAATCTGGGTTGAATATTTTTTTGATGCATTGGTAAATTAAGGGTAAGATGACAATGTCTAACGATTGTTAACATTGAATTTTATTTCTGGTATCAAGTGTATTTTGGGCTTATATTGATGTAAGCACTAGTGTGGTGATATCAGCTTTCTGAGGGTATGCTACCAGAAAGCATGAAGTATAATCAAACCAAGATGAATAGCTTTTTTTTCTTTTCTTCCACCTTGTTTTGACTTCGATCCTTTTTTCGTAAATTTCTGGGACTTGAGTTGCAACCATATTGACATAGAAGCGAGAATTGCCATTTTTACCTTTGTGGAATACATGTCAACTTACCACTTCATTTTCCTCCGCAGGGGCAAATTTCAGATGAAAACAAAGTATTTCCTTGAATAGTCCACACCATTGTTGCCAGTTTATTGTTTTTCCCACTAGATTTAGTTGTATTCTATGCTCTTCTAGTGGTTGAAAATTGACTCTAGGTGCTAGCAGGAAACTTTGACTACTTTTAGTGATACCTAGCAGATTTTCTAGATCTTTCACAGAAATGCTTTTGTTAAGACATGAAACATATTCAATGTAATTAAGTGTGGTTCCTTTAACTAAATTGGCAAGCTCAGATAATAAAAATGAATGTTTTATTGAGTGAGAGCGCAGTTGTACCGAAAGTTTTTCATTAATTTTAAAAATGCCCATGCTGTCGTGACTACATGAAGGCAACAAGCGTGAGAGGTGCTGTGGCGATTATGTATTTTTAGACATATACAATGGCCCTTTATTAGAAAACGACAGATGCACCCAAGAGTGAAACCCAAACAATCTTGCTGATATTATTTTTATTTGCCTTACTGGAGAAGAAGAGTAGTACAATTTGTATTGAATTGCACTGTGTGAAAGGCGATATGTTAATAATCATGTTTATAAAAAATAAAACCACCATTGAACTTCGTTTCACTTTAGAATAAATTAATAAAGGAAAGAAGGTAACAATTTTGAGGTTGATTGTTTATTGTATTTCTGTTGTTGGGTTTACAAAGGACATGATAAAAAATTTACAATATCTTTCCGGTAAATCAGTTATATAAACCATATTTTAAAGTCAATGAAATGAAATTGTAATTTTTTATACCTGATATACCAAATATATGGATACTTTTTTATTTTTAAATGGTCATAGGAAATGTCGAAAAGTAAGAGCAAACAGAATGATGTACACAATTACATAGGCCCAAAAAAAAACATTCTAATTTTGCAAGTGAAAAAAGAAAAATTTTATGGTAGTTTTGTTTTTTATGAATATAAAGTTATTGTATACATTTCATTGTGGAAAATGGAAATACTGGTTTAACACTGGTGTTGTAACTAGAATAATCCATTCCTTCTTTTTTATTTTTAAGTTTTGTTTATAAATTGTTTGCCCAAAATGAAAAATCTACCGGTGTTCACCCCAAATCTAGCCTGTTTTATACACCCGACTAGCAGGAAATTTATTTTAGAGATGGCAACACTGGTCCACACCCAGTGTATAGTCTCTGCCGGTGCATGGTCCACAGGTAAAAAATTCTCATACACAGCTCACTTTGACAAGTGCCTACTTCATAAGTTCACAAAGAAGCTTGTAGTATCATACATAAATAATCATTAACATACTCTTTCGTTCACAAAATTTGTGACGTACGTCTTATCATATTAGACCTATAAAAAGCAAATTCTTGTATAGTCCACACGTTTAGATAGTCCACACACTATAGTCTGGAAAATATGTTACGCCCCTTGAAAATAAACACTAAAAGTATGAAGTTTAGTCAGCCCATAGAAAAAAAGCTGAGACTTCAAAGAAAGCACAATGGTCTTCCTGGCCTAGGCTTTGTCTTTGAGAGGAAAGCTCAGCAGCTTGCCTGTACTATCTCCAACACCTTGTGGGATTAATTTTTCTGCAAACGCTTTTCCACAGGACAAGGGGAAGCCATCTACGAGATTGGAGTGGAGGACGGTGGTCTGCTGGTGGGGCTCAGCCCCCAGGAGATGAAGGCCTCCCTGGGGACGCTCTACCGGATGGCCGACAAGCTCGGCGCCACGCTCACCGTCCTCAGGGAACGCACGGTCAGCCGTTCAGGGGATCAGCCTCCCC
The DNA here is from genome assembly GCA_037355805.1 of Ixodes ricinus. Classification (NCBI taxonomy): domain Eukaryota; kingdom Metazoa; phylum Arthropoda; class Arachnida; order Ixodida; family Ixodidae; genus Ixodes; species Ixodes ricinus. Next base: position 105,329 of record JAZHYW010007265.1, on the reverse strand, counting down.
GCAAGGCAGCCGAGGCACGTTTCCTTACCAAGTTCTACCTACGACGAGATTCCCTGAGAACGAGCACATTGTGGCCGTTTAGCTTAAACTGAAGTCGCTGGATCCCTCGAAAGTAGCGCCAAGCTCCCGTGTGGTCGGCATTTTGATCCATGGAATGAGCAGTTTCTCTTTGACCTGCATTCTTGTGTGCCAATCCCAATTCCCGGCGATGTGTTGCTTTATAAAGGCATCTCTTGAATACCGAGATTTTCTTATCCGCGCATCAGCAAAACAAGCACACATCTTGGAAATCGCCACACGTGCGTCGACGTTGCTTGGCGGCATTGAAAAGTAACTTTTCCTATCCTGAAATTTGCGAGAACAACAATACCACTGTAACAGGTCTGTAGAGATAAGCACGGTTGATAAGTGGACTGCGTGCACAGTGACAATGGGCGCTCATACTGGCGAGGAACGCTTTCGGTGTGGCGATGCTTTATGGCGATCTTGGCAAGACTCATTCAGAATGACTCTTTCAAGGCTTCGAAAATTTGAATGGACCAAGATGGCGATTGTCATGGCAGCTGAGACCGATCATCCAATCACCTTGTGGGATTTGGCTGTGTGTATGTTAGTATCTGCTTGTGTTTGGCTAGCAGGCAGGGGAAGGTGACGATAGCCACTTTCCCAGGAACCGGTGACTTTGGCTTAAGCACGGTCCTTAGATACATTTAGCTCAAAGCAAAGCTGGCACGTGCATCAATAAAGCAACATATTGAATGCAAATGCACAAACGGTAACGCACGCCCGACTGTGGTGATAACGAGGCAGGCGTAGCCGAAACGCAGGAGGCGCTCTTCGATGGCGGGAGGAACCAAGTTAAGAAGGAAAGCAAAGTGGAAAGGAACGTGCATAAGCGCCACGTGCGCGCACCAGTTGACGGCATCGGCTTTCAAAGTCTCGCAAAACGGCAGAACGCGGGCGTTCTGGCCCCTCGAGGTAGTCACAAACGGCTCGGAGACGCGGAAAAGGAAAGCTGCTTTCCGGCAAGAGCAAAATTGCCACGATCAAGCGAGCGGTTGCGGAGCTATGCGGGCACGACGTTTGTTCGTCTTTTGCTTTGATTTCGCAAATTTGGCGCCGCGGAGGCACCGCAGTTAGCGCTTTGTTCATACTTGGAGGTCGAATTCGCCGCTGAAACTTTGCAGGCGGACACTTTACATTTATTAATGCGAATAGCATTCTTTGGATACTTCACGCACTTTTCGTCTATGTATCTATCTATCTATCTATCTATCTATCTATCTGGCTATCTAACCTCTTACGCCGCGGGTCGATAAATAAATAAAAAAGACCGGCGCCGGCTGGGATTCGAACCGTTGACCCTTTGATCAGCAGGCAGACGCGCTAACCACAGAGCTATGAAGGCAGTCATTCAACGCACTCTAAACAGTTGTTTATATCTTTACCATAGGACGCGCTTTACAGCGCTGTCACAGCTACCGTGCGCGCGCGTTCCATGCACGAGGCTAGCTCACCCTCTCCGCTCACCCTCTCCGCGCTCGGGAGACGGTGATGCAGCGGCCGTGCTCAGCCTCTCACGAGAGCGGAATGAGCCTCGTGCATGGAACGCGCGCGCACCGGTAGCTGTGACAGCGCTGTAAAGCGCGTCCTATGGTAAAGATATAAACAACCGCTTAGAGTACCGTTGGTTGAGACTAGCTGAGACGCCAGAAAGTCTGGTCGGTACCATTTTGAGTGTTTGTGCGTATGGCGCGTGCTTTGCTCGCCTTCCTAAGTGACACAAACGCACGTGCTGGGCTGCGGAGATCGTGCGCAGGGCTGTGAAAGTGTCAACAAATTTAGAATCGCCTCAAGAGTGGGCTGGCGTATCTAGAGTGTGCCGGCCACCCGACGAACGCGCATAACTCCGCACCGTTTGATGCTATTCGCATTAACGTAGATAATCATTCCCAAAAGCTGGGTTCCTGCTGATTTATTTATTTATTTATTTATTTATTTATTTACTCCTCAAGGCCCCGAAGGGCATTACAGAGGGGAGTGGGGGGAATAGGCGACAAAGGTACAGTTGATGATACATGAAATATAATACAGTAATTAATGCACGCTTGCTCAGACACTTCAAAAATATTCACACAATGTTATAACAGTAATACCAACTAGAAAATGGTGAATCAAAAACTAAAAAACAAAGTATTTTTAATATCAATAATACTGGTATATGGAGGCTATGTCAGCGGAAAGGCGATTCCAATCGGAGCTAGTGCGAGGAACAAAGGAGTTATAATAAGTGTTAGTTTTGTAATTGGGGATACCGACTTGTATGCAACCCAAATCTAATTTTTGAAAAGCCTAAAAATATAGCCATTTTGTTTTTTACCATTTCAAGACCCACGTCTCCCCCTTTAAATGAGACACACGAGGAGTTAGTTAAAGCGTGTAGAGTTTATTTCAAGTTACGTATCGTGGTGCTAAAAAGTAGTCGTACGAGCTCACTCTGGACGTCCGTTCAGGTGCTGGTGCGGAAGGTGCCTGAAGACCAGCAGACGATTGAGATCCGGGTGGCCGTGCTGGGCAACGTAGACGTGGGCAAGAGCACCGTCCTCGGAGTCCTCACTCAGGAGAGCTGGACAATGGCCGGGGAGTGCCAGGCTCAACCTCTTCAGGTGGGAACGCGTGGCATCGCGGTGCTGCTACGATGCCCGCAACGTCTTTCCGTCGGGTGCATGTCGCGTCCTGTTCCGCCCGTGCATCGAAAGTGGTTCCTGAAGTTGCCACAAATGACGCCGCAAAAGCCGGAGTGTCCGCTGCCAGACGTCGGCTCGTAGCTCTCTTCTGTGAAATGATTGCTGCATGAACAGGATCCCGACAATTGAACTTAAAAGTTCTGAAAAAAAAAAAAAATGGCATTGACCTTTATTTTTAAAGTCCTATAAGGCTTCAAATGCAGAGAATTGCTGTGTCCTGTGACGTATATTTTTTGCTAAATTTAGTGGGGAGACTGAATGGTTGTGTAGGACGCGTGACGTTGGGTCACATGACGTCGATTTCCCCGCCAAGTTTAGCGGGCGAAGCTGGATCGGTGTCTGGGTCACGAGAGCGTGAATTTACCCGCTAAATTTAGCGGTGAAACTGAATTTACGTTTTGGCCACAAGACGTGAATTTCTCTGTTAAATTCAGCGGGAGTAAGCTGAGTTGACTATAGGTCACGTGCTGTCAATTTCCCTAAGGTGTATAGGTCGCACGACGTTGGGCGAGGTCACGTGACGTCAGGCGACATTGCATGACGCCACTTTACCGCTAAATTTAGCCTGAGAAACCGAATCGGTGGATAGGTCTCGTGACATAAATTTCCGCTAAACTTAACGGGAAAATTTTGGGATTGGAGGGGGCAGCGTTAAAAATGCATTTCACGCATTAAAAAGCGCGATAGAATCGTGAGTGCTGCCGTCGCAACGTCCCAACTTCGTCTGCCGAAGCTTCCGTGGACTGTCAAACTGGAGAGCGACTCGGCATCGGAACAGGCGTAAATTTCACGGGAAGAAAATCTTTATCGGCAGCTTTATTTTGCGTAGAATCGAAACGGCCCCCACTAAACTGTCCGCGAGGCCGCTTTTTCTTTGGGATTGCGTGCCATTGTTTTGTTTTCTTCTCTCATCGAAATCTGGGCAATTTCCCAGCATTCGGTTGCGCCCACGTTCCCCATAGGTCGAGGAATCCCGTGCACATGCCTCACTTCCTTCTACCTCATCCCCGATAGACCCTGATTTCTTGTCCGACGTAGGAAGGACTATACCGAAACGCCGAATCCGTGGAGAGGAAAAAAAAACCCGGAAGCACGGAACTCAAGCATGACGAAACTGAGGCCAGACCGAGCTTGTTTGCGGTGGGCTTCCCTCTGCAGGCATCTGCACGAGATCCAGACGGGCGCCACACGCCGTCCATCAGCCGTGAGATCCTGGGCTTCACCAGCCAGGGGCAGCCCGTCACGACGCGCCAGTGCCGGACCTCGAGGAACTCTGCGAGCTCTCGTCCAAGCTGATCACCTTCACTCGACCTCGGGCACCACAAGCACCTGCGGACCACCGTCTTCGGTCTCACAGGCCAAGCCCCCCCCCCACTTTAAACGCGGCTGCTTGGCTTCTCTCTGCGAATGTCTCTGTCCAGGGCAGGGCCATACAAGTTTCCATTGATCCTTTGACGGTCGTCGCTGTACGCTTACAGCAGCGATTACACTTCCCTCCTAAACGCAAAGCTGTGCGTACCTATTATGTTAGCTAATCTACATAGTGCCTAGGTCCCACCTAAAATTGAAATCAAATTGAGAAAAAATAAGAAGTGGGCTAACTTTTGGTTGAGGTCAAAGAAAGTTGAAAGAATGGTAGTTTTAGATTTTGTGACTTGCGAAACATGGGATCGCAGCGACGGGGGATGAACTAATGATGATTGCCCCTCCCAGTCGGCAATGTTCGCTTATCTCTCCCCGTGACTAAGTAACACCAATTTCTCACGAGGTCACCATTGGCCAGGGCTCTGCAATTACTAGAAGTGGGCTATCTTTTGGTGTTATTGAAAAAATAACAAACATGCCAAAAATAAGGATGGGTTATTTTTCGGGGGTGGAGCCATCTCTCAGGATATTACGGTATACCGTAATTTCTCACATAATGAACAGACTTTGTTTTCCGAAAATTGACCCATATTTGGATCATTACGCCGGGTAAAATTTTTGCATTTACACACTTCGCGACAAATGTCATTTTAGGTGTTAATATGACATGGCAGGGTACTGTGGCATGTCTGCACTGGACAGAAGGCGCACCCATGGCTGGTTGATGGACACGCCACAGTAATCATGCTTTATAAAAGCAGACGAAATGCTATAGAGAGGAGGAGGTTTCCCCCTCTCCTCCAGCATTCCGTCTGCTTCCTCCTCCCAGCCTTCCTTTCCCTCGCCCTACCTTCTTGTGTTGCAATGAACTATCAACCTGAACAGCTTGCAAGCACTGTTGTCTCTTCTAGATATTTAAAGGGCAATTCCGGTCAATATTTTTTAATTTTGGGATTATGACTGCTTTCAGCTAAAGCAGTGTCTCTGAATTGCAAGGTATAATTCGTTTTTCGATATTCTGTGTAGTTTTATAAATTCGGACTCGGGCGTCTACGGCAAAACCGAAACTATCTAAAGAGCAGCTGGTTGCATCTTTAAAATCGGTTTTAGTGGAGTATGTGGCTTCACTTTGACATAATATTTTGGTGTCACTAAAGCTGTACCAGATCATTTATTTTGGTGTTTTAGACCGGAGTTGCCCTAAAGAAAGAAACCTGCATACTTCACACTTTTTCTATATTCTTTTGGAAACAAAACCTGACCACTGGGAAATATCTATTGGGAAAAACAGAACTCAGCTGTCAAAGGGTTAAAAAGCGATTAGAATTACTCGAGCTCAAATGTCATTCAGTTACAAACACGGTTACTGTATTCTCTCGACAATAGGTCAACTTTTCTAGGAACGGAAGCCATGCGTCTATTTTCTTGCAAAGGCCACAGAAAGCTAATTTCAATCTGGATGAACATCATACCTAGCACGTGTTCGTGTGATTTGCAACCTGTTAAAAAAAAAATGAATTAGCAGCTTTTCTGCCAGACACCATTGTAAGGGCCAACTACCCATCTCGGTTTTCTGCAAGGAAGATAATCCTCTTGGTATCCTTTTCTCCCAGCCTGTAAGGGTAGCAACCCTCGCAGGAGGGTTCCCTACCCTCCGAGTTGCTGCTCTCTCTTACTTTGTTTCTTGTTTCCCTTATAGGAGGTACTGAGGTTGTAAAGCAAGGCTTCACGTGTCCCCCACCCCCTTCCCACTCTCTTGAGAAAGGGTCCAAACTCTGGGGAAGGGATTGCACAGGGGAAGGGAGAAAGCTAAAAAGCTGCAAACTGTGTGACTGTTTTTTTTTTTTTGTCATCCGATTTTAAAATTTTTTTACCATCCGTCTTTTTCTTTTTCCTTATTCTCGAGTCTTCCAATCATATATGTCGGGAAACTGCGCAGGGAAACTTGGCCCCAAACAAAGCCATGGTTTGATAAAACCCAGTGGAAAACATTGCCTTGCCAGCACTGAACCCCAGCATCGTCTTGTGCAGGCCACTCACCGCACTTCGTGATGCTGGTGGTGAACGCGTCCAGCGGCATGACCGGCCACGGGCAGGGACCACCTCTTGTTGGCACTGGCGCTCCAGGTGCCGCTGGCCATCGTGGTCAACAAGGTGGACACCGTGGGGCCGGCAACCCTGGCCAAGACCACATGGCCCAGCTGCACACCCTCCTCAAGGTGAGACTCACTGCGAGGAGCAATTCCGCGCGCAGCCAGTCTATAGGAGAGAAACTGAAGGAGAGGGAGACCGTTCAAGAACGTCGGAGTGCCGAGATCCGATTGGAAGGATTAGTAGGAAGATGCAAAGTCCAGCTGCCTTCGTTTCCTAGCCACTGTCTCCGTCCAATTAGGAATGACTAAGAGCATCGTCTGCTTTTCGCACCAGGGTCCAGCGTTCGAGCACTGAATGCCAGACGCCATCAGCATGCACTGATAAGCGTACGATGCTCTTGTTTGCTCTGAGTGGATGGGAGACAGAAGATAGAGACAAAGGCAGCGTAGCCTTTTCACATGGCAAATAGAACTATTATTATTATTATTATATCTACCCACAAACCTTCCAATCAGAGCTCGTCATTGTAATGTTCTTGCGCACTCTCATTTCCTTTTCCTTTGGTTTCCCTCCGTATCCGTCTAGCTTGTCAGGTGTTGTGTTCTAGTTTGTAGCTTTGCAACGTTGGTCTCGACATCGTCGTCTCATCCGGCAACTCGTGCTGAAAGTCTCATTCTCGCCACAAACTGTGAAGAGCTTAAGGGGGACACTACCTTGAATTGCACCTTTTTTTCCAAAAAATGCATATTCAGAACTGCAGAGTTTTGGCATGTATGGATAACAAGGAACACTCTCACAAAGTCTTGTCAATGTGCACTGACAAACAATGTCAAAAATAATTATTCTTTATATGTTGGTGAGGCGTGCTGCACTGCGTAGCACTCGCCATCCAAAAGTGAAAATAGCTGAAAGCAATGTCAGTATATCAGAAGAAGTTTGAGGAAGATATCACCTACACTGCTGGAAAGAATTTCTGACATTTAAGGTGCAAAAAGAAATTTTTAAAATGTCATCTTGAAATTTCAAGTGCATTTATCTCAGCTTCACTTTTTAGTGTCAAATATCAGTTCAGGGAAGCTATCATTTCATAATCAAATTATGCGTGCAGATATATTTTGGTTTTTCTATATTGAAATTTTCTGGAGAACACGACTGTGAACTTACTTTCTGCATTTTTATGCTCGTTTGTTATGAAAAGTTTATATTTCTTTAAATCAAATGTACACCAAAAAAAATCTTTTTCCATATTTTTTTTTGTGAATAAATTTTATAATTTTTGAAATTTCTTTTCATAGTTGTCTGAAGCAAGTATTCTGCTGTATGTTCCAGCAAAAAAACTGGCCATTTTCATTACCCTTTCTAAACGATAGCTTTCCTCAGCAGATACACTTTTTTATTATGAACTTTTATGTAACTCATCGTGGGATAAATTTATAGGGTTGAAAATTTCCACAGCATCCTTGTCCAGTGCTATGAGTACACCCTGCAAATTTCATGCAAATAAAACAAACGGTTCAAAAGTTAGCCTTTCGGAGTAGTGTTTCCCCAAAGCGGTGCTCCGGCATTTTCTTCATTGTCCCCAATCTGCCTATACATTTGCTAAACACACCAGCAAACATCGCTGAAATAGTCCCCCAAATATTGGGGAAAAAAAGTTTTTTTTTTTTGCACAGTTTTGAATGTACAAGTTTGGGCCTCACCTCGTTTTTAAAAGTGGAAGTCTCTACTGGCAGCAGTGAGAAAAACTGACGTCTGGGGAAGGCAAGTATTCACTCTTTGAACTGTAAACTTTGTTCCCAACTGATTACATGCAGTTTCATGGTGTCAAATGAATGCTTTGGAAACTCACTCCAGCACCCGCACAGCAGCACAAAGCAAATTTTCGGCATAGTCCATTTTTAGACTGCCCGCACAACCTGCAAGCCCGCCTTCCCCTGACGTCGCAGCACTGAAAAGTGCGGGTATACAGTAAACTTTCGTTAATTCGACCTCTGACGGGACCTTGAAATTTGGTCGAATTATCTGAACGATTGAATTAAAAGGGACAGAAAAACGGTTAAATTTAGACTTCCTTTTATTGTCCAAAGTACTCACGGATGGTCTGATGCCGTCTGCGCTTAAAACCACATGTCCAAAAGCATGCTTTCGAGAGCAGCGTAACTAAACAATCATGTCCCCAGAAACTTGCGCACTACAAAAAAAAAAGAGTAAGTTTACGAGTCGACTTTGGCGTCGGGCCAAGTCAACTCAGCAACAAAAAAAGGAAAAGAGATATTTGCGTTTCCTACTGACAAGATGGACCGCACACGATGCTACAGAGAAGCGCTTTGAGAGCGTCGCTGAGAAAGCTTCGAGCCGACTTTGGCGCCGGGCAGCCAGACCGTCCACGACAAAGAAAATATAACAACAACAAAAGAAAAGAGAACTTATAGTTTTTCGGTGCGCAAGATGGAGCGCAACACGATGCCACAGAGAAACGCATTGGAGAGCGCGCTGCGCTCGCGCATGCCTGACCACGTGCTATGTTCTCCGCGCTACTCCACGCCAGATTGGTTGCACTGGCTTCGTGTCATTCGCCACGGTCCATCTCAACGGCGTTAGAGGAGCAGGCGCATATTTGCGCACGTTGCGGCTTTGCAGCAAATGGCCCGTGTTTCGCCGTACGTTGGTGGTTTTTCTGCCGTAGTGCCGTGCAATGTGGAGCCCGCGGCGCATTCGCTCAGGACGAATTATCCGATGCGGAGTCTTCCCGAGTTTGAACTATCAACTTTTCCGCCCATAGAAATGTATTGGGCGCTCGCCTGGGACTTTTGAAACCGACGAATTAAACGGAAGCTAATTAATCGAGGTGGAACTAACGAAAGTTTACTGTACTTGAATGTTGGTTTTGGCATTATTTTCACTTGCCGATTTTACAATAACTATTGTGCGAATTCGCGAGCACTAAATATGCATGCAATATCCCGGAAATATCCCCCCGCACGTTTGGCTAAATATCGATTTCGTAAAAGCACCGAGTCAACGCTTACCCCGCAGCTTTCGGGCAATCGACTCGTAAAAAGTAATCGGTCATCGTTAAGACCTGAAAAACGCTGAATTCTGCGCCCCGCAAATGGCAAAACAGAAAAAAGAAAAGAAAGGGCGCCCTCCTGCATTTTCACGACTCCAAAATCGAAGGATGCGCGTGCAGAAGAAACACAATAAAGATAAGAAAGCGAACCTATATTTATCTGGCAAACAAAAGCAGACACCGCTTTCCGATCCTTTCTCTCCTGCCCGCACCCACCTCCCCCCTCCTTCCGAAAAAGAAATAAATATAAAAGGCCAGAAGGTCCGTTTGCAATATAGCGCCTGGACGCGCGGATCATAGGGTCAAAAAAGATCGTAGGAGGAGAGAAAGAGATAACAGAATGCCGCTTTATGTTCTTTTTTCTGTTCATAACTGAAAGTCCGTTTTCACCGAAAAGATAAGTCAGGCCGCGAAACCGCAACTTAAATAGGACGCGGATCGGATGACTAACTCAATACTGCGAATACAAGTGGTTCAGAACAAAAAGCCTCGTTTGGATTCGATTTTCTTTGTCCAAAACCTACTCCGGCTGACTTGGCATTCTTTGAGAACGTCGCGACTCACTCCGCGTGAAGTAGGAGTACGTTTATAGAACGCCGCTTCCTTTTGTTCTTAACTGAAAGTCCGTGTTCGCCCAAAGATAAAAAACCCAAAAGATAAAGTCCGTGTTCGCCCAAAAGATAAAAAAAACCAAAGCATCACTCCCCCCCGCCCCCCCCACAAGCCAATCAGGCGCCGGCGCAGAGCGTAACCGGTGGCTGCGTTCTGAGAACAACCAATGGCTGTGCTCCGCGTCTTGGCCGCCCGCAGCTCCGGTTGTACTGCCACAGAAAGTTGTCCCGGAACCGCGCACGCGCACAAACTCGAAGGTCATTGAGTTTGTGCGTGCGTGCGCTTCCGCGGCAACGGTCGCGCCCGCGGAGAGAGCCTTTTTATGGTTTTCGCTTTTGTCATCTTATTTTTGCTTTTGTACTGGGTTCGTTTTAGGCGTCGGTTAAAGGCTGGCGGTTTGCTCGATTCCGAAGTCGAAAAGGAAGCGGGGACCCGCTTTTTTCGACTTTCATCACCTTTGCTCTGGTCACTGTGGCTTCTTGCGATCTTTTCTTTTCTTTTTTTTTTCGATGATTCTTCTTTTTTTTTTTTTTTGTTCACGTTGGATCGAAGGCTGCAGCGTCGCGAGTCCTAATTGCGCTTGCTCGGAGGAGTATGGAACGAGCTACCCGCGGCGCAGTGGATTTTGCTCGACAGTAAAATGAGTCGGCATAAGATACCAACCCGGAGATTTGAGTTCAGTTAATTTCTGTCTAGCTTCGCTATAGCACAAACAAAAAATCACATTTTTAAACTTTTTCGAAACTTTTGAGCTCGGTATTTGAGCGTCATGGCCCACCCACAATTTTTGAGAATTTCAGGCGGTAGGGGGGGTGGGCGTTGACTCGGGCATATTGCCGTGTATACTGGAAAAGTAAAGGCCGCTTATTCCAAAAATATAGTTAGTTGGGGTGCAGCTAAAAAATCACTGAGTACTCCCTTTAATAGAGAAGCTCTTACCGTTTGAGACGAGAATGGGACTGTTTTAGACAAACATCTACAGGGCTATATTTTGACAGACAGGCACGTTATGGCTGTGTGCCGTGAGTGATAGCGAGACACCGGGACATGTGGGTATGAAGAACGCAGGGCTTTGGCCTGCCCTACCCGAGGGCGTAACGGATTTGGCGGGAGTGCTGGCTTCGCCGGCGAGAATGGAAAAGTGGAGGAGAAAAGGATTGCAATCACACGGAAGAGTTAAAAGATTGGTGGAAAAGGTCTAGAGAGGAGCGTGGCAATACACAAGATGGTAGGATACACACAGATCACCCTTCGTCCATCCGTCCGAGATGATTCACTCCTCCCTCGTTGGCCTAATGCTTCAATTGTCGCCTTATCTCGTGTCCTCGGGACATTGCTTCGGGAGCATCATGGTTGCCGACGGGGAGGGGACGGCAGGGTCTCCTCTCGGATACCCGACCTCCAGTATGCGCTTGTTGCCGTCTGCCGCGCTTTGGCTGCGTGTGCACGCTCGAGGTGACTGGACGCCCGAGAGTCGTCGGAGGTAGGAAGCTTACGCTGGAGGCGGGACAACCGAGGACCTCCCTGCCGTCCTCGTCCTTCCGGTGAGGTCGTCGTAGTCGTTTGAGTGGGGACATGCAGTCGTGCCTCACAATCGCCTTCTACGCGGAGCTTCGCCTCTTTTCTCTGCGGACGTGCCCTCCTGCTCCTCGCCGAATGTCAACGTTACCCCCTCCTGCGCCGATGCGTCTTGCTCACGTCGGTGGAGGCTTTCTCGTTGACTTCTGCGCAGGTTTCCTGTCAATCGCTAGCCCGTTCGCTCGACGGGGGCGAAATGGTGTCGTCGCGTACTATCCTCAACGCCGCCGTTTTTCCCACATTGCACGAACATACTATGGCTATCGCTTTCACTTGTTTGCACATTGTAGGCGCATCCCATACACCCTAGGAAAAAGCTGCCGCTTTCTCCTGTCTGCAGGGCCCCGCGTGCAAGAAGCTCCCCTGGAGGTGCTCACGGAAGACGACGCCCTGACGGCGGCGGCCAGGCTCCGCGAGGAGAGCGTGGTGCCGGTGTTCCTGGTATCGTGCGTCCACGGCGACGGGCTGCGCCTGCTCTACACCTTCCTCAACGTGCTTCCGCCGGGGCACGGGCCCAAGGAGCGCGACGGACTCATGCGCATGACCCCCGAATTCCAGGTCAGCCCTCCCGACCGAAGTGAACTCAATGATGCAATTGTTGCGCCAAACTGTACCAAAGGGATTTCCTCGCTACATCCTGCCACATTCAGCCCAAATGTGAGGAATTTGCGGCAGCATTGCACCAAAACTTGATTTAAATTTATTTATACCGAGAATATGATGGTTCGACTCCGCTACACGTCTAGATCGTTACGACAGACTTTTGAAAAATTTTTGAACTTTTGATTATAGCTGCAAATGACGTACTATCCCATCTCATCTCTCTGTCAGTGTCAAACACTGACTGTACTTGGAACTTCTGCAATGTATCTTACATTCGTAGTCTGCTCTGGCGGGTAGCATAGATTGTTGAGCGCGCTTCTCACCGCACCCCTGTGTACTGCAGTGAAGCGACAACCGCAAAGTAAGCGTCGCGATTTTGCCTATGTTGCTTCACCGCAGCTCATCCGAGTGAAAAGGGAAAGCACTTGTGTGTTTATTGTCCCAGAGTGGGACAATAAACACAGGTGTTGGGTATACAGTGGAATCTCGTTAATTTGAACCCGGGGTGACCAGGACTTTGTTTGAATAATGCAAAGTTTAAATTACCTGGAGTTTGCTTCCTAAAAACACATAGGACGGGACCTGCGTGTTAGTTTGAATTAAAAAGAAATTTGTATTAAAAGAGTTTGAATTAACGAGATTCCACTGTATTAAAACAAAAAGAAAAAAGGAACTTGTCGAGTGTTAATGTAACAGCTCTTAGTTGCAGTAAACATTTCTCAATAAAACTGTGGCTATTTATGATAAACTGCGGTACTCTGGCAATATATTTTTCATATTCGAGATTTAGCGAGGGTACTTGCAAGAAAATTTATACAAACTGCTCTATGGGTTTATTTTTATTCTAACTCTCTCATTTAGTTGCCACCTTTGTATTGGTTTTATCTGTTCCAGGTACAGTCAATATAATCAAACCAAACTATGTGGAGACAGTGGAAGGAAGCTTGGGAATAACCTTAAAGAGTTTGGCCGGATTGTTTGAAGAAGTCATACTTATTTCTCAGATGCTAATGTTTGTCATCATGAGGTTCCACATACAAAATGTCAGTGATGTTCATAATCCATTGACAAATGTTTCCTTTTTAATCTGAGTTAATTTAAGAAAAGAAAGCCAAACATTGAATCGAATATCGAATAGTTATTTTATTTGTGGGAATTTCTTTAAAGTATGCTGTGAATGGGAATATTCTTTGTGCAGAGTATGCCCCTGGTGCAGAATATGTATCTGATGCGGAACAGAAGCTCAAAATGTATAAAAGATCTGGTAAAAAAAGAAGTCAAGTTATTGTGTGATTTTGAGATCCAATTTTTATGCTGGAAACATAATCTATCTATCCTAAGCGTCAGAGAAAACCCAAGGCTAGAGCCATGCATGGCTTTTTTAATGTGAAAGCATTAACTGTCCCATGGAGCGAGCCGACGTCATCAGCTTTGAAGCTGTGCTTAAACGGCACTTAAACTCCTTTCTTCAAGTGAAGCTGCGATCTCCCTGCTTTGAAACCATGTAAAAGGCCTAGCCAAAACGTCACCTAGTTTCTCTGATCCCAAAGGAGCGGAGTGAAGCTGAGGGATTTCGGCTTCGGTCCCATTGGCTGGCGCGTGTCATAGTTTGAGGAACGAGGCTCCCGTTGGCAGCTGCGCATCAGTTTGAATGACCGCCACCCTATGGCGCTGCATGTCTGCGCTGCGAGCGGCGGCGGTAACATGAAGCGGCCAAGGTCAGAGCGGCTGAGAAAGCTGGAGGGCGCGCGCTCGCCCGACGCAGAATGCGCCACAGAGGACAAAACAAGGGAGCGGAAGAACGAGCAAGCATGCTTTCAGCATTCACAACTCATAAGAAGTGCTTAGGTGTACCTCGAGCCGTTTTCCTCATTAGAAGCACAACCCTAACACCGTGACACGCCCTCTTTTTTATATCTGTATGTATGTCTCAGAAAAGGGGCGTACCACAATGTTTGGTCCCAATTTTAAAGGCGAAAAGGACACGCGCATGATTTTGTTTCAGTAAAAATAAACGGATAGGGGTTGAATTTGATTAAATTGGCTTAAACAATATTTAATATGACGTAAAAAAAAGTACATGTGGTTAGGTGGTGAAAAGTCACCGCCCAACAGCCGCCATGCATCCATTCCTCCGTCCATCCATCCTGTTTCAGAAAGCCTAGATTTATAAAGAGGAAGCAAGCGAAACTGAAACCACGAAGACGGCTCCCGCACAGATTGGTCGTAAGTGCGCATGCGTTGTACTGTTGGTGGAAAGAAGGAAGCAAACAAAAGAGCGACGACTCCTGCATGCGATCAATCGCTTTCGTTTTTTTCGTCACTTTCTCGCAGTTCGTATTTCAAACGCGGCTATCGAGCAGTTGAAGACACTCTCAAATCTAGGCACACTATTCTGCTTTCCGTTCCGTTTCTCTCCGAATCCGAACTTGCAGCTTGCAGGTTCCAAAACAACGACGACGACGACTCGGCAGGTTTCGTTCGAAGTGGTTAACATGGTATCCTTTCTGTGATCTTCCGGTCGCCGATTTCTGCGAGTGTGCCAAGTCTGTTCTACGTCGACGCTTGAAGTATGAAACGAGGGGCTTTACCTGCGAAAAAAAAATGGACAAGGCATGGAATTCCAGCCTCCCAACAATGCTTATCTGCAAGCGGCGCAGATGGGATGTTTCGGTTGGGATCCGAGATTAGATTGCGTCACGATCGTGGTTGAATCTGCGTGCTAAAAATTTGTGGCATTCATTTTTTTTTTTGTTTGTAGTTTGTGGCTAGATTTTTGTAGAATTGTGGGATTAAGAGGTGTTTCTCGCACGGTCTGTCCAACATCACTGCACTAACGTCGGGGGAAAAAGGAGCTCTTTTGTTGGCTCGTACCGACTGACGCATCTTTCGCCAAATATATTGAATATTCGAGTGACAGAATACTAGGAATTCGATTCGCGGATCAAATTATTCGGGAACTTACTATTTGATTCGTATATTCATGTATGTATTCGCACACCCCTGGAGTTAAGAATATCAGTTTTATTACAACCTTTGGAACTTGAAGGCATTAGTTTCTAGTGAGCAAGATTATTTTCTCATTTCAGTGGTGTTTTATCAGTACATTTTATTTCACACCTAAAATGACCATTCATGGCAGTCCCATGCTTGCTCCTCCATCATTCAGCATCTTGTTGCCATGTCTAGTGCTGTGTGCAGCTAAACTGCTAGTTTTTTGTTTGAGAGAATCAAACCTGCTGTGCAGTTGATGCTAGCAAAAGGTTGTACAGAAGTGTGAAGGCAAAGTAGGCATTTTCTTGAGTTGGATAGGCCGACATACGAATCTTAACATATATTATTTGCGGTGGTATGAATAAAAATGAAGCGTGTGCTTGTGCTTCATAACTACTTTTTGCTGCTTCATAATGGACTTCTGGACGCTCTAAAAGGTGCTACGAAATTACTCGGGTCAATCGCATCACTTTGAACTGCCTCGAACTGCCACTGCCTTAATTGTGTGTTCAAGGAGCTTGGCAGACTTCAAATGGTAGGATCATTATTAGACTGGTTGACTAAAATGTGTTAACTTTTTGATTGGTGGTTTGATGGGTCATATTGCAAATGCAGTATTGATGGCAATTACTATTGGTGGAACGAGCAATTTAAAAAATTTGCAAAAACGAAATTACTTTTTAGGATATTCCAGTGCCAGTCGAAGAAGACCAGGGTGTCTCAGCGACCGGGAAAAACCGGGAATTGTCAGGGAAATTCTAATTACCTGGAGAAATCAGGGAATTGTCATGGATATTGTCAAAAAGCGAGCCCAGTCAGGGAAAATGAGCCGGAAACGCCATCGAGTGCCCTGAGCAAAGACTTGAGGACTTGGAGGCAGAAAAATAGGCAATACAGTAGGATCGCGATAATTGAAACTCGGATTCGTACTTCTGGTTAATTCAAACAGATTTGAAAATGTTGGTTGTCCCGCAATGTTTTTAATGTATTTATAAGCCGCTTAATTCGAACGGCGTTTTCGCTTAATTCATACTTTTTTTGTTCTCGCGGCCCCGTTGAGTGCGCTTCTTTCCGAGCACCGGTGCACCGCAGAGAAGCAATACCCCCAAAGCTTACTTTTGCGAGTGTTGCTTCTCCGCAGTGCACCGGTGCTCGGAAGAAGCGTACTCAACGGGGCTCAAGCGGGCACACATTAGCGGAAAACGTCGTTCACATTATGTGCTTCAAAACCAGCAATGATGACCAAGACGACATTGAGGATGAGGAACAGATCACTGGCATCATGCTTTTTGGCCTTGAAGCACATAATGTGAATACCGAGCTGGTGGAATATGCTAGTCTTGACGACAATGTGTGTGTTTGTCGTGATGACTCATTAGAGGACATAGTACAGGAAGTAATGCCAGCACAGTGCAGCAGTGAGAGTGAAGGTCTCGATGAAGAAAAGATGACCCACTAACAACTGTCACAGCCGCAGAGGCCTTTGAGCACATCGCTCAGCTCCGGAAGTTTCTGTCTGCAAAGGAAGAGTCCCGTAAAGAGCTACTTGCGTTGGCTGGTATTGATAATTTTGTTTTGAGATCTCATGTGCTGACTAAACAGTCCACAATCGACAACTTTTTTGCCGGATGAATAAAATTAACGTCAAAGTTCTTTCACCAATGTATATGCCTGTACTTGCTTATAATTAGGCCTATGAAGAGGAAACTGGCAAAAATCTGCTTTGTATGTGTAGCTATCCATTTATCAAATCATAATGTTGTCTAGTATCATATTTAGATGAATTTCTGATAATTCAAACTTCTGATAATTCAAACTAAAATCTGTGACTCCCTGGAGTTTGAATTAATGAGAGTCTACTGTAAATTCTGCTTATAGCGGAGCGCGGGCTCTGCTCACCCGATGTACAGCGTGCTACCCGATGCAATGGGAACAGCCGACAAATCCAGTCCAAGCCTTGGATTGGTATGAGGGCACGCCACTAGGCTGGATTCAGTAAGAGCTTCTAGATTTAGTAACAGATGGGAAAGCCGCAGACCCCAATCCAATTCAATCATTGAGCCGAAAGTATCCGAAAGTGTGCATCTGGCGGCAGTGCGCCATGCTGCCATTCGGTTATTGACGTGTATGGTTGAGCGTCGTGTTTTTATTGTGTTTTTGAAAGTGGCCTTTTCCCTGGACATGTCGGCGGCAAGAAAGTGCTCGTTAAATCCCGACTGCACGAACCCGAATATTTTGGTATATGCAAGTTGGGTTAAGCCAAGCCCGTGCAAAATGATCCTCACAGTGCTCAATGCTCAATACCTTGTGTGGTAATGGTGTTATATATTTAACTGCCTCTACAGGCGTCAGGAAATTTCACCTTAAATTGTCAGGGAAAACCTGGAAAAGTCAGGGGAATTTCAGAATTATAATTTGCACAGACACCTGGAGGCCTCGCTGGCCAAGAGGAGGCCTGCTGACCTTCTCTCGGACGACCTTGACTACTGACACCAAAGCAGGCTGGTTGGTAGCAGGCAGGAGCTTCTTTATTTCCTCCCGGACCACGTCTCGGATAATCTCGTATGTCCGGGTGTGCTGCTGCTGTAGGCCGCGAGAGGGCAGCAAAGCCAGGAAGTCTCTGACGGAGGGAGGCACGTGCTTGAAGGGCACGTTCTATGTTTGTTGCCTCGGTGATGAAGTCTTGGACGGTGATCGGCGGGTTCCTCACAAGACCTCCGAAGATGGTTCTTTCTACTCCTTGCATCAGGAACCGCAGCTTCTCTCAGGAGCGTGTGGGTCGGCGCGGTTCATGAGTCAGTTTCGCCCCAGCGCTCGACTCCGCCTCTTTGCCGATTTCGACACCCTGCGACGCTCTGCTGTTACCTTTTGTTTCCTTTTTATTTTTGGGCACAAGTTTGTCTCTCATTAAACGTTAAGTTTAATGAGGGCAAACTAAAACGTTTCGATAGGTTGAGAAAGAGAGCCGGAAGTCTTACCCACAATGGCGCTTAGAAGAATAATGATGTAGTATTTTAAGTCGCATCATCGCTATCTGGACAGCACATCCACGGTGGTTTGCGCCAGTGGCACTCTGTCGAGACAGTGACGACGGAGACTCTTTCTAAGCATTGTGGGCAGGGCTTTCCTCAGCGCTCTTTATGCGACCCATTTTGAAATCTAGTGAAAAACCATGAATCTGGATCGATGAATATCTAAAAAACCATGGCCTTTTTACAAATTCTTTAAATTGGTAGAGCCTACAATGGCAATTCTTTTTAATACTGCAATAGCAATCGGACCTATAATTAAAATTTTTATTTAAGAGTTTTCAGTTAAACAGCCTACTAACTGTGACGTTTATCCTCCCACATAACGTCCGCCGAGGCTCGAGAAACGCTTAATGAAGACGGCATTCATGTAGCAATGAACCCACTTTTCTAAGCTAGATGTTTCCTTTAAAAGAAAATCACCCTGCATATTTTATTTATAATAAAACTGTCACCCCGATTTCAATGTGGGACACACGTCGGCTTTTTTCCCTGCAGATTGACGAGACCTTCCAGGTGCCAGACGTCGGCACCGTGGTGGGCGGCCTCCTGACCCGCGGGGTGCTCCGAGAGGACGACCGACTGCTGGCGGGCCCCGCCAATGACGGCACTTTCTATCCCGTCAGGGTAACTTCCCCTTTCAAAGCGATAGCTTTGTACAGGAACCCGGCATGAACCGTGCTTGCATCGTGTCAGCTGTGCATGTCGTGCGAGGAGGAGTGTCTGCAGCAGAGAGCAGCTTTGGCTTCAAGGTCCCAGCTCCTGCCATGTGAAGCAAAGTGTCACAAGGCTTCGTGATGTCATGTGACGGCGTGGTTGACATCATGATGTCGTGTTGCGGTTCCCACAACACGTCACAATTTCCCCCTAAATTTAGCGGGTCAAATATCTTTGCTAAATTCCAATGGAAACGGCTGTTATTATGAGGTGCCATCACACCATTGTATTTCACGAGATGTGTAAGCCAGGCGATTCTTCCTTCTCGAGAACTCCTGAAGGTGTGTTCCCTGCTTTTAGCATATACCGATACTCCCCGAGAGGTAACCCCTGATCCCCGAATGGGAGCTGTCCTTGAATTTAAAAGAAACTCTTGCTTCCCGGAAAGAGACCTCTGTCTGTGGCTTCATTTTGCGCTCATCCAAAAGGGTGGGCGTGAGATTGTAGTAGAGAGAGTGAAGCCTCTTCTATTTTAGAACGGACATTGATTGGGCACAAATTAAACTTGGTACACTAAGGCGGAGCCTCTTCTCTTTTTTTCGGTTGTGCTCCCTCGCAGGTGCTGTCCGTGCAACGCAACAGGGTTCCGTGCCGGTTAGTGAGGGCGGGCGAGAGCGCCACCCTGGCACTGGCACCCAGCGCAGGCGCCGTTCTTCGGCGAGGCACGGTGCTGTGCCACGCGGACTCGCGCCCGGTGGCTGCCCGGCTGTTCCGCGCTCGAGTCCGCGTGCTCAGCCATCCGGGGCGCCTGTCCGTCGGATTCCAGGCCATGGTGCAAGTCGGTGGGTCATGTCGTGCCGATTCATGCCGTGCCTCTTATTCAAGGTCATGCCTATTCAAGTCATGCCTATTTAAATCATGCCTATTTCATGAAAAGGTAAATTTTATGCAAAAGAAAAATTTCACACATGTGACTGATAAAAAAAAAGAGCTCGAGTGTACACCTAAGCACTTCTTATGAGTTGTGAATGCGAAAGCATGTATGTCATTCTTCCGCTCCTTTATTTCGTCTGCGGCGTATTTGCGTCGACGGCAGACTGCGCGCTCTCTTCGCCGCTCTGACCTTGGACGCTTCGCTGACGGCGCTGGCATGCAGCGCCATGGGGTGGTGGTCGTTGAAACTGACGCGCAGCAGCCAATGGGAGCCTCATTGCTTGAAACTATGACGCACACCAGCCAATGGGATCGAAGCCAAAATTCATCAGCTTCACTCCACTTCTTTGGGATCGGGGAAACTAGGTGCCGTTTGGCTAAGCTTTTCGCGTAGTTTCATAGCTGGGAGCTGGCTTCACTTGGAGAAAGGAGTTTAGGTGCCGTTTGGCGTGGCTTCAAAGCTGATGACACCGGCTCACTCCATGGGACAGTTAAATCTTTCGCATTAAAACAGATGAAATAAAAGATCAGTCAGTAAAACACCAATCAAGGAGTGAAGTTACAAAACGTAAACAAAAGTACACAAGCGGTGGCGGGTTGGCAAGCCACAATACAAAGTCGAAGATTGTGTCGCGCGGCTGCACCGACTTTGTGCAGAATCTTTTTACGCGGGTGAATGCAACTACGTGAGCGTAAACGGAAGTACACAAGCGGAGGCAGGTCGGCAGGCCATAGCAGAGTTGGAGATTGTGTGATCGCGCCGCGCAACCTCACTGACTTTGCGCCATCTCTTTCCGTGTGCAATAGTTCTGTCGATATAGGGTGCCAAAAAGAAGCAATAAAATATGTTTTGTTTTTCTTTGGCCTAGGGAGCAAGTCTCACTTATCAGTGAAAACGGGTAGAAATAAAATAACAAAAGGAATGTCATCCCTTTGAAATCCGTAACTATGCATTGATTGTCTGGTTTGAAGTGCCAGGATGTGCTGGTCACATATCTCCGCTAAGCACCGTAGATGCGAGCAATGCGATCGTCCTCCGTGTCATCTGCTTCGCAGACTTTGGACACACATTTTAAAACTTCGCTCGCGTTATAAAACGATGCGATTATACTCTACCGAGTGGCTACAAATGATGTTCAATGACCAAGAAACTTTCAAGGTCGTTCGATTTTAGTGTATGATGATGTTAGTTTTTATTTGTAAACTCAAAGCGAGAAACTTGCTCTGTCCGAAACTTAGCACCTGCAAGGTCGTTTTCCTTCATGAACGTTGGATCCAGTTTGGCGCACGTGACCGCTTCTCCGTCAATGCGGAGTTGGCGGCACAAGGAAAAGGAATGTGGTACTCTGGCTCTGCAAGCAGAACCTGTATAATAGTTAACTCTAGTGCGTTCTTTCCTTCTAGGCATTTACAGTCCCCGACCGATTTTTGTGGACGCCGAAAATTTTTACTTGCTCATTATTTCGGGCATTTACGAGGAACTGTAATTCACCCAGTTGAAATAATACATATTAGGAACCAATTTTTCGGACAGTTTGCAGTCCGAAAGTTTGATTTTTCAAACTAAAATAGTTACGAGTCGTGTTTGCCGAGAGGCTGTTGTCTTGGATTTTTCGCTGGCTTGACCGTGGGCTTGGCTCGATGTTTCAGGTGGATTGGATAGGTTTGGCAGCACTATTTTAGCGCCGTTGAACCAGCCGCTAGGCGTGCTATGCTATGTATTTTGTTTTTGCTACGCATGATCATCGTCGTCTTGGTTTCTTTGGTCGATTTTCCATCTCAAAACCAACTTTTTGTTCTGTTTTTGTGCCGTTCGCCATCCGTTACGTGTGGAGTACGCGGTCGACAGTTTCTAAAATTTGCACCTGAACGTCTCGCGGTTTCGTCGTTTTTGCCCTGTGTCGATACATGCTTTGGACCTCGTGACCTCTTCTTGCGCCTCCGCCAGGTGAGGACATGACGCTGGCACAAATGCAAGCGGACATGATCGCCCGCAAGCGTAACATCACACGAGGTACTCTTAGCAACGTTTTAAAGCCTGCTTAGGCTCAATAAAGCCAAGTTTTGTAATCTGCAGATTATTCGGACACTTTTTCAGTCCCCACAAAGTCCAGAAAATCGGTCGGCGACTGTAGAAGGGAATGCAGCGGCGCACCCGAGCATACTCAAATGCAAATGTGCGAACCAGCCTCGCCGTGCACATAAACACAGAGTGTGATTCTCCTTTCGATCTCTGCCGTGGAAGCTACCATTTGCCAACGAGCTCGACGGCGGGGCCTCGCGTGCAGGGAACGTGCAGCAGACGGCGGTGGTCGTCGGGGTGCGTGGCGGCTCCAGCGCCACCCTGGGCTGCACCGACCGGGGCGTCCTTCTCTTCAAGTTCGTCCGGCAGCCCGAGTGCCTGCGGCAGGGCTCCCGCCTCCTCTTCCACCAGGGCCAGGCCAAGGGCATCGGGAGGGTGCTGCAGGTCTACCCCCTTCAGGTCTCCACCTCATCCGCGCCCCACTGAAGCATCGCGACCCTCTTGTCACTGAACCAGCTAAACCAGCCCCACCGCTTCACGCTTCGGGATAGGACGCATCTACGAGACTATTCACCGGAATCCGCCGAGTCATCTTATTCGTCGGGTTCGTTTTAGAGGAAGCGATGACGTACGGCGAGCTGCTTCATGCGCCGTTTCGTTGCCGCTCCTTTTCACGTTGGGGTGAAGTCTTTTTTTTACCTTGTCGAGCTTGTGATGGCACGGCATACATTGTCTCGCTGCCGGTTACGTCTGCCGTGTTGTTGGTACGTGGTCATCCCCCCCCCACAGCTTTGTCATTTCAAGTGGGAGCCACGGAGTTTGGTTGCCTGCGTCGTCTGCTCTTGCGTTGGTAGCGGTGTGTCATTTCTGGGGGACGGCCATCCAGCAACTCGTTTCATCAGTGTCGTCGTCTGGTTGCTCCGTTGCTGGTGTCAAGCAGACGACGGTGCGGGTAAAGAGGACAGCGGTGTTCTATACTCTGTTTCACCTTATGATGGACCACAGAGGATGCTACTATGAGCCATTGGAACCATTTGAATGCTTTAGAAGTGTCGTGTGGCCCTCGTCACGTAATCACGTGATAGGTTCACAGTGCTGGATTGTCTGGAAGGGCTCGTAGCTTCTGATGCAGTCCATCGTGAGCCGAAACGGAGAATAGCTGCTTGTGTCGTCTGCTCTGGGGCTCCAGCTATCTCGTTATGTTACAAAAACTCATTACAAACGAGTGCATATGGTCCTCACAAATTTAGAAAAAGGCATGAAAAACATAAGGACAAGCAAAGACGAACATAGATGCACCGTTGTGTCTGTCTTTGTCATTTACTTCTAATTGTGTTTCTTGCACTGTTCTTTTTTTTTTTTTGTGAAGCATGTGCATACTTGCCCAACTACAAACAGTGCATCTTCTCAGAACCATCTTTGAATGGATTGTTCTTTGATGTCTTTAGCAGACGACGGTTGTGCATGTTTGTCATACGGCCTGTTAACTTTGGGGACTTCTGTTTTTATCCTTTTGTGTTTTTCTGTTTCTGTAAGCAACGGCATAGGCGGTTTGTGTTCCAACTGTTGTCATCCGCTCGCCGTCTCATTCTCTCTCTGCAGATTTATGGAAACTATGGAATGTTCTGTGCCATCCGTGTGACGCTTCCACCCTCGTTTTCTTGCTGAAAGGAGACGGCTTGCTTTTTCTTCTTTTTTTTTCCATCCTATCCTTGTTTTTATGAACTTGCTGATTATTTGTTTTTGTTTTGATCAGTTTCATGTTCCTGTTTTCTGACTTCCTAGTTGTCTGCTTCCTTCTGTTGGCAAACTAAAAAAAAAAGTGGAAAAAATTAAGCATCTTTTATAGGTATGGGTGGTGTCTAGTACCACCTCCCTTGCCACTTCCTTTTCATGACTTGTAAGAATGCTACTCATCTCTCGAAAATGACCATTTATTCTCCTTTCCATGCTTTTTCTCTTTTTTATTTTGCAACAAAGGAGTATTTAGCAGGTTTGCATTTGGAGTGGGTGGTACTATTTGGTAGGCTTTTGAAATTTAAAAGTTGGAACAAACCTTTTTGTGCTCTGTGTTCATGGGCTAGGACAGTACTGTCATGGTCTATGGCAGCTTTATTCTTTGCTTTTGAAGAGAAATGATGAAAAAAAAACTATCTAAAAAAGTGATGTCCTGTGAAGAGGCTAAAGAAGTGTTTGAAGATGTCACAATTCTTTGTGGCTTATGTTAGGAGAAGTCTTTGCTGGAGGGTGTAGCAGGAGAATAGGCGATTGAAATTTATTTATAACATTGGATCTTCCATAGTATTTCTCTTGTTGTTCTTTAGGAGACTGAGAGATTACTTTTTGGTTAGTACTTTTTAGAATGAAAGATTGCACTTAACACAAAATAAGTTTTTTTTTGTTAGAATAATGGTTTGGTGCAGTGGCATCATTAAGGGGGAGGGAGGGGCAGACCGTTCTGGGTGCAGCGTTTAGAGGGTCCTCGTGGTAGGCCATTGCCCCGGGTGCCGCTGACCCTAGTGGCACCTCTGGTTTGGTGTTTTTGAACATAGAAAGGTAACCACCTAATTCTTCACCACCATTGGAAGACAAAGCATGATTGTGTTTCTCCCATGCTGGCATGGGTTTGCATGTTGTGCTAACATTCTATTTGGATTGTCGGGAACTTCCTGCAATTTGACCTCACTCTTGTCAGTTAAACTGTATAAATAATTAACTTTAGATTCTTGAGGGGAGGTGGGTAGTTGCAGCCTGAACTAACTGCTTTGTGTCATTCATAACCAGGCTTTTAAAGTGATTTGGAATCTTGCAATTCTTGAAAAGGTAAAGACAGTCTTAAAGTGTGCTGCTATTCTCCTCTAAGCTATAGAAACAATGTGAGTGGGGTGACTATGTATGTGCAACTTCTTAACTTTGTAGTATTTTTGCTCCCTTGAGGTTTATTTATTTTATGCTTTGCTCAGATGAAGTTGACACTTGTTACTTTTGTTGTAATACGACCAACTAACTTTGCTGTTGATATGCATGTTAAGAAAGTGTTGAGCTTAGGCGAGTAGCAATTGCAAATTCCTCCAAATTTTGACGCACATTCGAATAACGAGCACCAAGAGCTGCAACCTACTTGTCAGTGTGATCTCCTCTGCCTTAAATTTGCCATAAGTTTTAGGCACATATTTAAAGAACTGTGATCAAAAATTTATATTTTATCAAATACACTACTTTAAACCTACTAAAACACCTGAAGCTCATATTGTATTTTAGAATACATCATATTGAAGTATGCTACGATCACGAGAGCATAAGTAGAAAGAATGGTTGGGACAGGAAAACGTAAGGCAATAAACAAGTAGAAACATTCGTGCAGTATTAACATAGAAAGTTGTCCAAATGTTGTCAACCTGAAATTGCAAGCAGCAAAAAAAAAAAAAAAAGATAGACGAGTTTTAGTTACAGAAATGCTTTTGACAAGTGCTGTAGCCGTGAATGACTTGCCCGTGAGCTTTTTCAATGTTACAACGTCTGTGTCAAAACACTGCTGACCACAGAAAATGCTTAAAATAAGCGAACACTGTATTGCCGCAGTAATGCAAACGCTGTCAAGAGCTCACTGCCAAATGCTGTAAGCACATTGGAATGTTTGCTCATCGACTACGCTATCAACGCTCGAGTTTAGTGAACTGTGGGTGGGAGGACGCGATAGTGCTACTGGCGCTACAAACGTCGTGTGTGCCGTTTTTCAACGAGATTCTCATAGATAGGCCTGCAAGTAGCAGGTTCATTGTTTGCTTCTTATTCCGAGTCCCGAAGAGGGCTTGCCTTTGTAAATACTTTACTATAGTTCTGAAATGTGTGCAAGGCATAGGGTTTATCTTTAAGAATGTCTGTCTTTCGAAAGTCGAAGAGCAAAAAGTGTCTTCAGTCTGACGAGATATTTCTATGGAATGGTGGAGCGTTCTGTTTCTCGTGTTTGGTTTTGAAAACATTGCCGGCTCTCGACGGAATATGAAACGTTTGGACATGGGCAGTAAAGCTTAGGAACATTCATAGTGACGGTTTTTATTATTTTCTTCATCTTAGCGGTTTTACTGAAAATTGATTGCTATGTGTTAGTTTTGTCATCCCTTCACTGAATGTATAAAGGTTTTATTGGCAGGTGCCTCGTTTATGATTTTAGTATTTTATCCAAAAGTCATGTCAAATTAACATGGATTATTCTTTGAATTTGTGATGCCTTTGTGCCATCAGGTTTATTGTGGTTTTGGGCTATATCTAGGCCACCAAATTTATAGTGAATACAAAGGAATAGAATAGCCATATCATTTTAATGGAAATTCACGCCCATGAGTTGCCCCATTTGTAAAATTGCACAATTCATTGCTAATTAAAATGTCAAATGGCACTGTTTATCCTCATTGTTTTTAGACATGTCTAGATCTGAAGTTTATATATTTTAAAATCTGAAAATAAAGGTTGGGTGTTATATTGGAGGCGTCACTGTGATTAGGATACCCTAGTCATTACCAGGATGGTGCTTTATCGTAAAAAGTGCAGTTGCGTTAGATGCCCTACTGCTTCGTTCGGTTGGAGGTGATGTGGAGACAAAATGAAAAAAGAAAGCAACCAAAATAATGTATATGAAACGAAATAAACAGTGCACATTTTTACAATTATGTGTTGTGCTTTTTTGTTTATTTTGACGATTTCCTTGACACGTGGCTCATGTCTGCAGTGTAGCAAAAATTCATGCCTTTTTAAAATCAAATCATTTGTTTAATATAGATCTCATTTAATTTATTTATATTGGGTTGATTTGATGTATTCAACATGGCAGATTGATTAATCAATTCATCTGATCACTGATAACATTGTGGAAGAAAGATTTACTACTATTGCTAGAATCCCACCATACTAGAACCTGATTTGATTGGATTGCAATGGGACATTGCTTTTCTAGTTTTAGTTTCTTGTGCGCTTTGATTTTGTTGCAATAGGGACAAACAAAGTGAAAATAGAAATCAAACTCAACGCTCCAATTTGCTCAGAAGACTGCTGCTTTTTTTTATTGTATTTAGCCTTATATAAATGTTTCTCGCTTGACGGTTCTTTTTATTTAAATACAAAACAAATGCACAAAGAAAGCATCGAATGATAGATAAACAAAAAAAAGTATTTTTTGTAGGGTTTGATCATAAAACTGGTCCGATTTATATAACGATTTAAATCGCTGATGTTTTTGGTCCACCCTGCATGACAACACTAATAGCAAGGCTGTATTGCTGGATTTTCTGCATCACTTGCAGAAGACCAACGCGGGGCAGAGATTGGACAAGAGTGCTGCGTCAGGGTTCGGTTGATACTTGTGTTCACTCTGCACCCGCATTGACTTCCTGTAGGCGACTCAGAAAATTTAGTCACTATGGCAATGTTATTAAAGGGTAACTGCAAAGAAAAAAGTGTATTTTTAAACAGCCTAATTGGGTCAAGCATGTCACAAAACACTTTTTCCAACAAAAAAAAATTTTTTACAGCAATATTTATGGCGCGGGGCTGATTTTAGTTTGCGGCTATTTCGTCCGTTTTAAATCGCGCGCCACAAAGTTGGTATTTTACGTCACAGAGTAGCTGCTATACGTCCCGGAGTGACGTAAAACAGTCCTCCGCGCGCGTCGAAAGAGCGGGGAGTTTCAAATGTGGAGAGGTTGTGACTCCGACTGAATTACGTCCTGTGGCGTAAATATTGCTAAAAAGATATTGTTTTTTCACGGAAGATTTGTTTTGTGACATTCTTGTCCCAATTAGGCTGTTTAAAAATACACGTTTTTTCTTTGCAGTTACCTTTAAGAGGTGTTGGCTCGACTGCTGGACAAGGCTCACTTTAGTACTATTCCTTTGTAGAATGCTCCCCGGGTCCTCAAAGGCAGTTACGACCGTGTCAAAAGGCTTCATTAGCAAACAACGGCGATCGAGCAGAAAACGTGCCCTTCGGCACGCAGCCGCCCAGCCTCTATCGCGCTCGACGCGGCCGACTTGGGATGACGTAAGATGGCCGATCCGGAACTTCCGGTGTCTTCATTCGCGGGGCGGGCCAGAGCCATTCATCTCCGTAAGTGTGACGTAATGGGTCCAAGCACGGTTTAGAAAACGGGCACGGTTCAGAGAAAGCAGAGCCTCAGTTTAGAGAAACGCCGTATATCGAAAAGAGGACGCTGTTTAAAAAAGGCTTTCTTTCTTCGCACGTGTATCACTGGTGCGAGTGTTAACCCAGTCCCCCGCTGCGTTCCCGCCGCTTCGCGGCGAAGTCTGCGGCGGCTCATTACAAAAAAATGTTAACTCGCCTAACCTATCCGTTCACGCCGCTTCGCGGCGACCAGATTCGCTAAAAGGAGGCACATCGCCATTTTCTCTAAACTGGGTTTCTCTATTAAGCGATTCGATAAACTTGGCTCGGTAAAACGGCGTTCGCTAAAACGAGCTTCTCTAAACCGCATGCTGTAGTGTGCTGTAAATAATCTAGGCAGCGCGTGAAATGTGGCATTATTTGCACGGTTGCCCGCATGGAATGTCATCATTATTAATTTCATATTAAATTTAATAAAAAAATTAAATAAAAATAAGGTAAATAATATTTTTCAAGAAAAGTTCATAACTTAATAAACAAGTTGGCTTTACGTTTACAGAGAGAAATCAAAATATTTCACGTCGTCGTGTTTTATCGAACGCTTCGCATATCATAGATAATCAACTGTAGTCAGTTACAGGTTAAGAAAAGTTTTCGAGGGAAAGGAGGTCAAGGGAGGAGGAAGCAGACGGAATGCTGGAGAGGAGGAAAGCTCCTCCTCTCCAGCATTCCGTCTGCTTCCTCCTCCCCAGTCAGAAAACTTTTCTTAAACTTTTACCCTTTGGAGGTTTTGATTAACAAGACGTCAGCGTTTTTCTGTGCGATGTATAGTTTCCACAAAAACGGGTTTGGCGGCGTTTCGTGAATCGCCCTTAGACGTACCAGCTTGATCCAGACGTCTATGTCCAGAAGCAATATTCAGAGCACGTTCTGTGGATGATACACGTTACCTCGACATGCTGCAAGACGTTTCCGGAGATGCCAAATTTTCTCTTCCCTTTTTCCCCTCCTCTTCCTTCTTTTCGTTCCTTCTCCCTCCTTTTTGTCCTCTTTCCCTCTCCCCTCTTTTTCGCTCTCTTTCCTCCCAATTTCTATTTCCCATGTAGATTTAGCGAGAGCCTTGCTGGGATTTCTGTGCCATGACAGGCGGAAATCAGTTGACATTTGAATGCCAACGAGTAAACTTGAAAGTGGCTACTCAAAATGATAAAATTGGAATGAATGTCTCAAGCTCAACGGAATATCTATAAAATTTTGAATGATAAGACTCAAGTTTACTATTGAGTGCCTAATGATAAAGACCTTTTGATACTTATAAATGAACTAACAATATTTTGTATGGAATGCCTAATGATAAAATTCAATTTTGCATTTAATAAAAATGTTTTTTTCATGAAATGCTTTATAATTTTATTAGGCACAGAATCAGAAGAGAGTGTTGAATGCTTTGAATTAAGCGTCAATACTGCTGTCGGCAAGAACGCTGAAGTGAATAGTGAGCGAATTTATGATACTCCTGACTGCCTTGCCATCCTCCTGGCTACACAGCTGCACACATCACTGACGTTACTTCTGGGAGTTTTAAAATGACACCATTGTTTCGCGGATCTTCCCTCGGATGCTAGAACTTTGCTTCGTACCGCTCGCAACACCAGAAAACAAGCGGGGAGGATTTCACTACCTCCTGGCCAGGTATACCGCCACTTTGGTGTTGTGTCTGGATCGTAGCATATTCTTCTCCAGAGATCTCATTTACCCGAATTAGTAAACATCTCTTTGAACATCTATGGGCCGCCGATTTCTAAAGCTCGAGGGAACAAATGTGGCCAATTCAGTGTTTAGTGGAGGACTGGGGCTCCAGCAAACAAGACGCACCTTTTGTCATCAGAGCATTCTTTGGGCCATAAAACCCAGCTGTGCAAATGCCTTCTTAAAGCCACAAGTAGCTGACTTGAAAGAAGTACTGGAGCTTTGTGATCTGTATTAGGCCACTTGACAGGAACCTACAGACATTCATCATTGCATTTTATATTTGTCCACTGTTATAACTATAAAAAAACAACCGTCCATGTCATTTGGAAGGAAAATTTTTGTTATAGCTGTTCTAAGTATATCTGCTGCTACATGTTTTAGGTTCGAGCTCAGCAGCGTTGGTGGATCTCAGTACGCCTCCTGCCCACGACGAGTGATGAGGCGATTGTTGACTGACCAGCAGGTGAGCAAGTTTTCGTAGAAAGGGCGCAAAGAGCGCTGACGTTTGAAAATCTTCACCTTGCCAAGTGCATTAGTAACATCTAGAAAAGAACTGCAGATGGGATCACATCGAGACAGATTTATGAATATTGGGAGAGTGGTCACGCATACCGCTGCCAGTGGACATTGTCTATCGTCCCTGACACATGTGCAACATGACAATATCAGCATCGTCGGTTGTCTATTTGCTCGCTTGTGCCTAAGGTTCGACTGCAACATATGTAATCAGCTCATGACTAACCTGTTGTCTGCCCCACAATATGTATAGTTTCCCGGCTCTGTCAAGGTTATCTGGGGAGTCATTCATGCCAAAGAAGACGCGTGATTTTCTTCATGCCTGGGATAGGCTTGAAAAAACTTACTTGAATAAATACTACGTCCCAAAGTGAGGCTGGCTAAAGTCGGAGGGTGATCTTTTCTTCTCTCCTGACGTCATGCTCCAAAGTGCGGGAAATTCCTCAAAACATGGTTAACTTTGAAATATTGCTGGAAACAAGATTGGTTATTATAAATATTACCTATACATGTCATCGCGCATAGATATGTTCTATCTTATCCTAAAGAAACAAACCCTGAACGACACCATTTTGGCGTCGCACTTCCTCCGACGCCCGTCGGACGAGTGGAATCTGTGTGCAAATCACTCCTCCGACGCCGGAAGTGACGTAACGGAAGTGACGTCACCTTGTTAATTATAAATAGCTAATATAATTTACTATTACATACATATTATAATGTAACTTTCAAAACAAATGGAAATAAAAATAAGCGCGTCTGATTTTAATGCAGTTTTACAGAAAAAGGTCACGTGACTAAACATTTTGTCACAAAATCTGTTTATTTGCAACCTATTTAAACGCAGCCTAGCAAAAGTTATGAGCTATGAAAATAGTACCAATAGATCTAAATACATATTTATTGTCTTTG
This sequence comes from Ixodes ricinus, assembly GCA_037355805.1. Taxonomy (NCBI): domain Eukaryota; kingdom Metazoa; phylum Arthropoda; class Arachnida; order Ixodida; family Ixodidae; genus Ixodes; species Ixodes ricinus. The sequence continues at coordinate 74,326 of JAZHYW010007265.1, read as the reverse complement.
TGTCACGTGACTTTATTATTGTGGGCGTGGCCGGCATGGACTTGGCGCGTGCGTACGCGTGCTCCGACGCTCCGACTCGGCTCTTCCTTGTATTTGGCATTGCACGCTTCTCTAGCCCGCGTGATCGTCCTTTGAGAAAAACGTTTCGTAGCTGATCTCGTGCCGGTAGCCTTCGTTACACTGCCAGCGAGCGGAATATAGCACGACGCTCTATCTCCCTTCACCAGCGTGACCGACGGTAGTGACGGCCGAGTGCGCCCGCGCGCTTAGATGGGTGTTCGTTGTTCATTGATTATCGCACCTAATAAGTAGTTTTCATCGGGCCAACAGCTGAGTTACGTTAAGGTTCTCACTTACAGCAGCAAGTGCGCATAACCCAGCTGCAAGAAGGTTGAACGGATAGGAGGGACCCCCGGGACCCCGCGGAACCCGGGAAAAGGAGGGGGGGGGGGGGGATGCTGCGGATACGTTAGTTAAATTTCTAACTGGGTCCAGTTGGAGTCTAAAGCTACAACTGGGAAATGCCGGTTCCAGTTGAGAATCAACTTGAGAATGCAACTTGAAGCAAAGAATTGTAACTGGGATTTATTTAACTCAATTTGTAATCATGCATATTCTTTTACATATTATGCCTTTGTTGTTTGTGTTCGTTTTTATGTGTGGACTTCACTTGCATATACGAGGCACCTAAGAGCCACATTTAGTATTTTCTTCCCAGGCTGATATTTCTGTAGGTGTTGACACTTGTGCCTTCGATCAAACCGAGCAGTACCGAAAAAAGGTGTGCCCACCACATAACAACCGGGTCGACTCGGTCACATATGCTGTGTGGCCCTAGTCTCTGCAGTAAAATGCGTAGAGTGTAATCACAGTAGAAAGTGATGGTTGACTCATTCAGTGAACATGTCGCCCTCACCGTCCTCTCTCCTGCCCCAACATCCTAACGTGCTCCCCCACTTTACATTTCTGCATTTAGTTAGACTGAACCGACTGTTCAGTTGCATATAGAAATATATGCTAGAATCTATTTTTTTTTTAACTTGAGGTTCAAAGCTCAAACCCAGGTTTCAAAACATTTGAAAATTTTCCAAACATTCTGAACTTCTTATATTGAGAAATTCTATCATTTTCGAACTATAGCAATTTGATTTAACCTGATAAGTTCTAAAGTGTGGAAAAATTTGAACCATTGAAGATGCTTAGAATATATGTCTAGTTTCTCTGAATTATGCCTCAATCGTACCTGCTCTACCTGTTTTGAACGAATACTAACTGTTGCACATTATTGATTTCTGCATTCATACTGTCCATATTTGTCCAGCATCAAAGCAACCAAGTAATCTCAGTATAATCGCTGTCACTAAGACTCCCAAGCTGCAATTCAAACGCCATGTCACAAAGCCAGTGATTTAATGGTAGCAGTGGCACTAATGACAGTAGCGCACAAGCCAACTGGGTGCAGGAGAGAAAGAAGAGGTGGCACGCGGGCAAGAAGGCTCCAGAGGAACACACCTCTGCGATGTATCGTGATGTAAATATTTACATCAGTATACATCGCAGCCTTCTTGAAAGCATGAGGAAAGGCCGAGATTTCAACCATATTACCCTATCCCACCTTGCGGCTTCCTAAAAATGTACACTTTTGCTTGCGGCTCTTGAGCAATGTCAGTATGGCTTCCCCTGATCTAAGCCGACCACCTATTGGATGACCACCTGTTGCACAACCTTTTGTGGAAACATTCGTTGATTGACCAGTTACTGCACATGTCTGAAATTTTCAAGTTCTTCCTCAGCATTAACTTGGTTTTCTTAATTTTCAAATTGTTTTGGAGTGTCCTTATAAAATTTTCCAAATACCTTGATGCTGACTACCATGATTGCATTTTAAAGACAGACTCACACACAGAGAGGCAGAGGATTATTGCTATAATTCAGATTAATTGTGTCAAAACTGAGAGGCTTCCAATAGTAAGATCAGCAGGAAACCCTGCTTGAACCTTACAAACATTAAGGAAACTAAACCTCAAGGGAAATTTTCTGGAGTATTTCGAGAAATTCCCTAGAGTCATGTGCACTTCTGCTTCCTGAGGAATCACTGGTTGCGGCATTCCCCCATAAAATCTTGTATGGTGACATTTGGTACAAAAACCTTGTATGAATAATTTTTTCTGAAACCTTTTTAGTATATTTCACATTCCCTTTGGTCTCCTGACAAGATCCTGATCATGAGACCCACGGCTAGACTACATTATTTTGCCTATACTCCCGTCTCTTCACTCTACATGATCCTCTTAGCTACGCACACTTATATTTCTGCACTAAATATTTTGTTTCATTTCTCTGCTTATTCTTCCATCTCCTTTACCTCTATCCCCCATATACTGGTAGATTATTTCTTTTTACCTTCCCTCCACATTCTTTCATATAATAATCACATTTCACACATAGACCACCATCTCCTTCTCTCATTCCAATTTGCTGATGCGACCTTAAATTTTGTATGATTCTTCAGAAATAATTTATGTATGAAAGGGCAAAGCCTATGTGTCAGTCAAGCTCGAGTCCTATGCGAGCTAGGTTAGCCTATGTGTCTATGCAAGGGAATGATTGATTGAACTGGTGAGTGACAGGACAGCTGGAGATGGCTTCCCGGATGTAATTACTGTTTCATAGGTTAGATGGTACTGAATTGCAGATACCTTCATTAATAAATGAACCCTCTAAGTTTAGGAACTATTACACAGGCATGCAATATAAAGAAAGCATGTACATCGTTAATTATGCAACTTAACATTTTTAGCATCAAGTGTTCCTCACCACTTAAAGATTTATGATTGTTACTGTTTTATACTGATTTAATAATTAAAATAAAATAGCTATACCACCATGTGTTTTCTTTTACAAACATATTGTATGCTGAGTGCAAAGTCCTGGCTGAAGCTAAGACGTGTTTTGTACACCATTATTTGTACTAACCTTATAATTGGGAGAAAACATGTGCTTCAATACAATAGAAACATTGCTGAAGTAGAGGTTTCAAGACACAAATATATTAACTCAGAAGTCTCCTTGCCCCTGGAAGGACATTTTTCTATGACATCTGTGCATTCAAAAGCCCACAAGCGCGCTTGTCATTACAAACGCACGCTATTTAGAAGAGCGAGACCCACAAAAGCGGTTCTTCCTACAAGAATGTGCCTTGTGGAACAGTTTGAAACTCAGAAAAGAGCTTGTACCCTGGAGGAGGGCTTCCCCCTTCTATTTGCTGTACGGCGGGAAAGCGGCCGACCAAGCAACCAACAGGTGCGCTTCCCCCTGCAGGTATTTTCCTTGTGAAAAAGCGAAGAACCAGCAAACGTACTTGTACCTTGCAAGGAGATGGGAAAGCAGCAGACCTAACATCTCATAAGCGTGCTTCTCCCTGCAACACTGTGTTTTGCAGGAAAGCAAAAAACCCGCGAGTGCGCTTCACCTTACGAAAGTGTGTATTGCGGAAAAGCGACCTAGAAAGGCTTCTTCATTATCTACATTTACTGCAAGAAATCCGTACACGAATCTCGGCCTCCAAAGAGCATGGCAATAGGCCGCATTGATTGACTGAACAGGACTTTATAATTAACCAATTACAGTTATCTTACAGGCAAAAAAAAAACTCTGATTTTATTTAAATTGCTTTCAAAATACTATTTTGAGAGAAATATTATTTCTCTCAAAATATTGAATACACTAGAATATGCAAGATCAACCACAGATATATACTTTAGTCTGTCTTCCTGTTTCTATACCTCTCTCTGCTGGTATTTGAGTTTGTATCCATGTTCATGCACACAGTCTTCTTGTTCTTGACGCTACCCTTCCCCTTGTTTTGCTATACCTGAAGAATGAGCTGAAAAGTAGAGAGAGCGCTTGATTCTCCGATTTACTTTTGCCTCGAATAAGTCTTATATTTGCTTGTTATCCTCATATTTATATTACTTGATAATTATTTTACATGGAATAAAAAGAAAATGCACCTGAAAATAATAAAATGATTGAGGTTCCAGAGGTAAAACAATGTTTTTTCAAATATCTTATGTAAAAATGTTTGATTTCAATCAACATGGTAAAATCGGTATGATTAAAATCATACTTGGGTAGTAATTCAATTGCAGTAATTGAATCACTGTAATTTAATTACTTTCCTTGTAATTTTTAATAGTAATTAATTACTTTTCTGATAATTTTTAATTGTAATTAATTACTTTTCTGGTAATTTTTAATTGTAATAAATTACTTTTGGCTAAAAGGAATTGCAATTGTAATTTATTTACTTTCTAGTGTCAGTAATTGCAAACTTTGAGGCACAATTACTTAAGGGTTTCCGGTGCCAACGGAACCTCTCTGGAAGTCTCAGCGTTCACACAAGCGGCCTAACGCTCGGTGACACGCTCGCACACACAGACATGCACACACACACAACAAAGATAGAGTCGCATTGTTTGTTGCTTACACTGTGGACTGAGAGACAATCCTCTTTGGAGCCTACCTCAATAACACCGTGTGGCGCCGTCTGTGGTGCGAGCAGGAAGCAATCGCGTAAACATGCCAATATATTTAAAGAAAACAATTGAGCTTCAGCTTTCACTAGAGGTTGGATATTATAATTGTCCATAAAGTTATTTTTATTTTTTTGCCAAAAACAACCACACATCGATCTTCCCCGTGGTGCACCAACACAAACATAACAACCAGCAAACAAGAAGAATCCTAAACACTCATTCAGTCAACAGACAAATGTAAGATTATCCAAATGGCGAGGGTACATTGTAACAGATGCAGATATATAAAGATGAGGTAGAGTGATGGCATTATATAATGACTGAATCCAAGAGAGGTGAGATAGTGCACAGTAAGCAAAAATAGAAGTGTACAAAATGTTTGGTTACACATGAAAGAACATGAAGCAGTGCAGCTGTAGTTCGCCTGTAGCTCAGTTTACAAAGGTATCGGTGGACATCTTCAAAAACTCCAACTGCAAAATTACATTGTCGACACCTTGATATCACAATATGGCGGACGTGCCTGCAAGAAGCAGGAACATCGTTGCATATTGCATAGGCTGTAACAATTTGCTATTACCCATGTACAATAGGCGTTTGTTGCCTGTAGTAACGAAAGGTGGACGAATTCGATATAGAGAAAACTATGCTTCGCAACAAAAAAAGGATTGTGTGGCTTTGGTCCTGGGCCAGGGGCCTATCTAGAAGAATTATTAATGTCCGGGATAATTAGATTGTTAATTATTTTCGCATAAATAACTTTTTAACATTGTGTTTAAGGGCATGGTTTCAATTAGAAAATTGCTCAGCATCATTAAAAACACTAGATCACCAAATTGCAGAACGATAGAAGGCACACGCAACATTTCACGGCTTTCTGAAAAATCTCACATATTCAACGGGTTTCTAAGTTTCGGTTTGCAATCGGACTGCATCTCGGCCTCGACGGCACTGCGCCCCATGGAGAAGTAGTGCAACCAGCCTCTGCTGCGTTGCACGAGGACAGTGCAGCAGAGGTTGGTTGCACTATTTCTCCACGGGGAGCAGTGCCGTTGGGGCCGAGATGCGCTCCGATAGCAAATCGAAACATACAAACCCGTCGAATATGTGCGATTTTTCAGAAAGCCGTAAGATGCTGCGTGTGCCTTCTTGCAATTTGATGATTCAGTGTTTTTCGATGATGCTGAGCGATTTTCTAATTGAAACCATGCCCTTAAACACAATATTAAAAAAGTTTATTATACAAAAATAATTAACAATCTAATTATCCCGGACTTAAATAACTTTCCTAAATAGGCCCCTGACCCAGGACCAAAATGACACAACCCTTTTTGTTGTGATGCATAGTTTTCGCAATAAAATTTGTCCACTTTTAAAGGAACACCCTGTATGTCTTTATCAGGTTGTTTAGCACGGTATATTGGAAAATCAAAATACCTCGAAAAGCGGGAGGATAAGGAAAGGAGGGGAAGAGGAGCACGGGACGAGCACCAGAGAGGGTATGGATGAGGAGGGGCACCCTCCCCTTCTCCTCCTCAAGAGCTGCACTCTAATTCAGCATAACAGAAAGCTGTAAATGTCTTTCATTTTCTTTTGGTAGTAAAAAATATTTTTGAAAATGCTGTGAACAATTGCCTATACAGTGCACTTTCAGCCTCCCAGAGTAATCAACCACGTCTCTCCAAACTGTGGTGTTCTCAATATAATGCTAGTATCAAGCTTAATACTTTGCGACAGTGCTCTCGTGTTAAGCTTTTCCTTATTGCACCAGTGCACGCGGAGAAGCGCCTGTGCTCCCGCAGTAAGCGTTCCCACATTGCACCGGTGCATGTGAAAAGCACCAGCGTTCTTTTGGTAACCTTTCCCGCGTTGCGCCGGTGCTTCTGGAGAAATGCCAGCGCTCCCGTGGTTAGCTTTCTTGCATTGCTCCGATGCATGCGAAGAAGCGCCTGTGCTCCTGTGGTTAGCTTTCTTGCATTGCTCCGGTGCACGCGAAGAAGCGCCTGTGCTCCCGTGGTTAGCTTTCTTGCATTGCTCGGGTGCATGCGAAGAAGCGCCCGTGCTCCTGTGGTTAGCTTTCTTGCATTGCTCCGGTGCACGCGGAGAAGCGCCTGTGATCTTGTGGTTAGCTTTCTTGCATTGTTCCGGTGCATGCAGAGAAGCACCAGGCATTCTTTGTGGAGCATCAGAAAGGTAAAAAGGGGCTTATGTGCACTAGCTATTGTTGGGGCAGGATTGATATGAGATGCAGTGTGTTAATGTCATTACTAAGGTATAAGACAAACTGGCACCCCACCAAATGAAAGTAAATGACATCAAAATCAATTTGTAATGCAAAAACAATTTATTCACATTATAACACGAAATTCTGATTTTCCCGTCTTACTTCAGACTCTGAAAGAATCCTCGGACTGTACAGTATTGCTTAGTTGTTGCTTTCTTTGGAACTGATATGCACGAGTAGCAACTTTCTCAGTCTTCGAGGCACCGAGCTTGCCTTGTTTTTGGAGCCTTCTTGTTACCAGATGTGAGGCCCACAAACGTTTTGCTATAATTTACCCAGCCGTTTCCATGACACAAATTACAGGCAATCTCTACAGAGACTAACTATGTGGTCAGGTTAACAAAACAATGCCAGAAAAGTTGGAAAATTCTGAAGAGACAACTTGGTAGACACCTTGAGATAATGTAGCAACATAACCTGTTCAGCACAGGCTATGTTGCTACATTAACCAAATAAACTTTCTTTTTTATTTCACCAAATGGATGCTGAATCTATCAGCAAAAATGACTGGTTAACAATACGCAAACAAAGTGGAGAAATAGCCCATAGGCAAACACTGCAGCAAATCAGCCTGCATGGTGGCTCATGTGCAGAAGAGTGAGACAATAAATCATAGCCATTATTGTAAGCTTAAAAGGCAGTCTCCTGCTGGAGACCTCAAACTTGAAAAAATCATAAGCCCCTGTGTAGGCCTGGTTTGCTGCTTCACACAAAACTCTTCAATAAGTTCATTCTAACACGAAAAAGCCTGTTGGTCCGTGGGCATGAATGCTTATCCCATGTTAGGAAGTTGCTCACACAACTTCATTGGCACAATATGGCCCAAGATTTTGTTGCACCATTAAATACCAATTACCATCCTACACAACTTCCCAGCACAGAGCATTTCTCTATCCGCCACCCGAGAACACGCTCCCTAGCGGTCAGGCTCTGCCAAGAGACCTAAATTTAAAAAAAAGATTAAAAGCACCATACATCAACAGTGAATAGTAAACACTAATAAGAATGAAGGGCCACGTGATGTTCAATAATTGAGTAGTTGTAGTGCTAGTAATTAAAAAGTTAATTGACAAATTTTAGCTATTATCCGATGGATATTTTACCATCCAATCTCTGCCAAGCTCAATAAATGGCTCAATTAAAACGGTATCAATACAATGGTCATCTCAATGTAAAAAAATTAAAACATGTTTGCAAATAGCTAAGGAGCAGAAATTCCCATAGACATCTAGAGTCAACATCACAAGGCCATGGTGGCCACTAGAAAAAAGGTGAAATTAGGTAATTAGTTAGCTAAGAAACTAAAATTATTTAATTAACTTTTTAATTTACACTTGAATACATGTTGCTTTGGGGGAATTGAAGCTAAAGCTCAATATGTTCCAGCAGTGCAGACAAATTTCGACAAAGAAAGTTCTTAGTATGTGCTACGGGGTCGAGAAATGGCACCCTCATACACAGCACCAAACTGAACCTGAAACATTGTACAAGAGTGCCGGTGAAGTCATTGTTCCACCCTCTCCTTTGCGTACCTGCGGCTTGGCACGTGGATTGGCGTTATTGCAGCCGGCTCCGCTCGAGCAAGCAGAGCCAGCTGTGGTAGCTCCGAACCACGTGCCTGCGCCGTGACACAAAGATGATGTCACTGGCACTCTTGCCCTGGCATTGTTTCCTTGTGGTCCTGCTTGATCCTGGCCCTGGCCATCTTCTCCAGGATGTTCCGCATTTGCTGGCCCATGAACACAGCGAGGACCTGCACACAGTACTTGACATTAGCACCAAAGCTGACTGTCAGCCCAACCTTGTCAGCTGGGGCCACCTCAGTCGTTCAAATTGTTATTGATTGTTAAGGTTGCCGTGAAGATTTCACAGAAAAAGTGCTGTGCCTTTAAGCTTTACAAGGCACCCATGCGAAAAGGCCTAACTGGGACAGGCTGGCATCTCAACTGGTTTCAACTGGGACTAGCTGGTCCCAAGTGGGAATCAGGTGGGACCAATAGGAGGCCAACTGGGACTAGCTAAGGTGTCAAATGGCTTGTACCATTTCCAATCGGCAGTCAACTGGTTTCACCATGCCCCGTTGGGGAACGGGTAGGGCTGAACTGGGACCAGTTAAGGAATTAGCTGGTTGGAGGAATTCCCAGTTGGAGTTTAAAGAGTTTTCCCATTCCCAGTTGGGGTTCACATGCTGCGTCCATTTTGACAAGTTGCGGGTGGATTGATCTTTGGTAATGAAGGAAAAAACATAATTTATAGATTTATTCAAATAAAAAACCTGTAGTTATAAATATACATCTATGTTTTTATAAAAGAGTAAAGCTTTACGCACGTCGTGCACCTCGACTGAAAATCGCTATACGCACAACACTAAACTTGTATAAAACGAATGGTTAGAACGAGTTTCCGAAGAGGTAGCTCAGCGGTGAAGGCTCGTTCACACAGATCTCATTTCTTACGTTACGTTACGAAAGGTTACCGGGAAATGTGTGCTTTGTATTAAGCGTGGCTACCAATTCAAGGAGATAGCCTGGCACGTGACATTCTAAACACAAATGTTTCGGTGACGACGAGCTAGGACGGTGAGCTACCGTGGCAATTAAGGACACAAGGCTCGTCGTAACCTGACGTAAAGTGTGGGGGCAACGGTGCTATGCGTGTTCCAATAGCCAAAAGTTCAAGGAAGTCATCTGTTCATCGTATAAAAGAACTATAAAATTCCTTTTTGTTGTTCCGGAGAGATTACTTTTTCAAATATGAGGAGGCTTCGTACCCAAGCCTCCGTCTCGTTGCCTACTCGCGCCAGCGCCCGCTACAATCTAGTGAAACGATGCACTTTTCTTAAAAACTGATCAACAAAACTGCTATAACTAATGCTCTGCCTTATATTTGAAAAAAAAATTTTTTTTTCCGGAACAACAAAAAGTATTTCTAAGTCTTTTGATATGAGGTACCTTGAACTTTTGGTTAGTTGAAGAAAACACGGGCACCATTGCCCACGTGGCTTTCTGACATACTGTAAAACCCTTTAATTTCGCGGCCCCTATTTTTCGCGAATCGGTCACAAGGACAGAATCGCGGCCACTAAATTTCGCGAATTCCAATTGCCTGCATTGAAATTCTTAAAGATCGAAATTTTCGCGTGCCCTTAAATTTCGCGAAGTTTTCAATTCGCGAAATTCGCGAAAATTAAGGGCTCGGGAACGTACAGGTTTCACAGTATTCCAAAATTTGTTTAAAATGTCTGAATCAATTATTTTAATATTATTAAATATTAGTCAAGCAAATGGTTAAGTAGAACTCTAAAAGTCTCATAATCAAAAGGTGACTCGAAATCAATGTTAGAAAATGAAGACATTTCGAAAATCTGCTTGAGCTTGGAGTACCAATTTAAAATAGGGGTGTGCGAATATTGAAATTTTCGAATACGAATCGAATACGAATAAGACAAAAAACAGGCTTCGAATATCGAATCGAATATCGAATATGTGTCTAATAATAAAAAATGGCCAAACAAGAGGTAACAGCAGGTTTTATTGCCTTTTAGAAATAAATCAATGCAACTGCATTTTACTGGGCTGCAGCAGGCTAAAGATACCTCTAGTAATGCACTCGTTACAAATTATCGTGTATGAAAATTAACTGCTCAACGTGACAACATTTTCCCCAGTAGAAAGACCCTTTCACACGGGAAGCCTGCGAAATTTCACTAAAATTCGAAGAAGTTCGACTTATGGACAAATTGCCCCGCTGCTACACGAATATTTCGAATTTTAAAAACAAATAATTTAGAAAGTACTTTATTTTATATTTCATAAAATGGTTTCCAATGTTTACACCATATAAAAGCGAAAATATGCGCTTTTAACGCTTTCATTAGTTATTAATGTTAACCAGTGATGCCAATAAACCCAACCAATATTGCACTTTTCCTCCGCCAAATGGAGTCAACTAGCTTTTTTTAAATTTTCGCGCATGCACACAAAAGTCGAACTTCAGTCGAACCTTGGTCGAACATCTCGTTGAAGGTTCGAAAAGTCGAACTTGGTCGAACTCGAACCTGGGCAGGTTCGAGTTCGACCAAGTTCGACCTCGAGAGTGAAAACATCCCTAGTTTTGAGTGCGCGGGAGTGGCAGGAGTTGTTATCAATGGTGATGCAATGTTCTACTTGCACCTAGCTTTTTCGGTTTTTTACTTCTCAAACATTTATATTAGATAACACTTTCGAGAAATATTTTATATTTATATTTCACTCTCGAGGTTCATTGGATTGTATCAATTTATAGAACGCGCAATTACATCACATATTGCTATATGTGATGTAATTGCCACTAACAAAGGGCTTGGTGAAAAAAAAAACTTAAACTGATCCTGTCTTGCTGCCATCGGACAGATAGAAACGGAGCAGACCGATAACGCATTCATCATACGCCTTCCTCAATGAATAAACATATTCATAGGGGAATGCGTGGCAGGCAGATTATTCGTTACTTGCTCGAATATTCGCAGTTTGTGCGAATATTCGCCGTTTTTTCCGAATATTCGGCTTTGGCCGAATATTCGGGAACTTCCGAATATGCAATTTTCGAATCGAATACGTTTCGAATAAGGAAAATATTCGATTCGTATTCGAAATTTCGAATATTCGCACACCCTAATTTAAAATCAAAACGGCGTCATTCATTTTTTTTATAAAGTGGGCCATATTTAGGTTTGATGACGTGCATAAGTAAAATGTTGTGATAAGTAATATATGTTTTACAGCAATATTTCGAAGTAGACTCATAGTGGTTCTCAAATGGGGGTCTCCGAAGGCCTTCTTAGGCTCCTCGAAGCCCTCAACCGAGCAACAAAATCTATTGTTTTGATTGATGCTGACAGTCCTACATGTGCGCCGAGTGAGTGGGGTTGATTAGTCTATGTTTCAAAGCTTCAAAGCTGACTTGCACGCACCTAGTTTTACTTCTTTTTTATTGTTATCGTAACTGTCTATTATCTCCTCCTCCCCAGCGGATGGGGTCCCCCATCGCTTTTATTGATCTAGAGGGAGTCCCGAAACATCAGTGGTTGAAAACCACTTGACATCAGCAGAAAAAAAAATCAGCAGAACCCATCCTTTGGGAATGATTATCTACGTTAATGCGAATAGCATCAAACGGTGCGGAGTTATGCGCGTTCGTCAGGTGGCCGGCACACTCTAGATACGCCAGCCCACTCTTCAGGCGATTCTAAATTTGTTGACACTTTCACAGCCCTGCGCACGATCTCCCGCAGCCCAGCACGTGCGTTTGTGTCACTTAGGAAGGCGAGCAAAGCACGCGCCATACGCACAAACACTCAAAATGGTACCGACCAGACTTTCTGGCGTCTCAGCTAGTCTCAACCAACGGTACTCTAAACGGTTGTTTATATCTTTACCATAGGACGCGCTTTACAGCGCTGTCACAGCTACCGGTGCGCGCGCGTTCCATGCACGAGGGCTCATTCCGCTCTCGTGAGGCTGAGCACGGCCGCTGCATCACCCTCTCCCGCGCTCGGGAGAGGGTGATGCTAGCGGCCGTGCTCAGCCTCACGAGAGCTGGAATGAGCCCTCGTCATGAACGCGCGCGCACCGGTATTGTGACAGCGCTGTAAAGCGCCTATAGTAAGATATATCTTTACCATAGGACGCGCTCACCGGTAGCTGTGACAGCGCTGTAAAGCGCGTCCTATGGTAAAGTATATCTTTACCATAGGACGCGCTCACCGGTAGCTGTGACAGCGCTGTAAAGCGCGTCCTATGGTAAAGATATAAACAACCGTTTAGAGTGCGTTGAATGACTGCCTTCATAGCTCTGTGGTTAGCGCGTCTGCCTGCTGATCAAAGGTTGAACGGTTCGAATCCCAGCCGGCGCCGGTCTTTTATTTATTTATCGACCCGCGGCGTAAGAGGTTAGATAGCCAGATAGATACATAGACGAAAAGTGCGTGAAGTATCCAAAGAATGCTATTCGCATTAAAAGGACTGCCCGTGCTTCAACGAACTTTGCCTAGTGATAAGCAACTTTTGTCCCCTTTGCTTGCAAGTATTATCTGATTTTATTCCTTGTGAGAAATATTTATCTACTTCATGCGTTTCTCCTTTTCATCGATGCAAGTCTTGACATGCCGTACCAGAAAATGAGCTGAAAGTGTTGCCTGTATGTTTTCGCAGTTTTCAGACTACTACATGCTAGTATTTTACCGTGAGTAATTTGACACCTCAGTTTGTCAGAAGCTAGGCTGCCTATATGGTGTAAATGATGACTTTTAACTTGGCACTTCTGCTCTTAGTATTTTGATCTGTGTTGGTCACACTTTTTTACAGCGGAGCTGTTAAGGGACTAGTTTCCACAGGATCGTGTCCCCCGCAAAGAAATGAAGACACCGAACTCCTGGACACTACCGCCATCTATGAGCGACGGTGGCAAGCCACGTATTTGGTTGCCGCCGTCGCTCATAGATGGCGGCAGCCTTTCCACTCTGGCTTGCCGACTTGCGGCCGGCCATTACTTTCCATTGTACAGCACCGCTGGTTTTCCTTCTTCACAAGAGTGGAAAGGTTGAAAGCTTTTATAGTCATATTTTTGTTTTTGAATTTGTATTATATTGTTTGTTGCACGAGAAGCCGCCCAATTCGTTTCCGCTAAAACTGCATCGCACAAAAAAAATGTTTTTGGTATATTGATTCCCGCTAAAGGACCTATTGACCCCGTAAGTGATGACGTCACAACATGGCGTCTGGGTCCAAACCAACGTTTGTCCAAACCACTCTTGTACACGTTACTAAAAAAGTAATCGATTACAATTACTATTGCTCTTCGCAAAAAAGTATCTGATTAGATTACTTGATTACTTGACAGCAAAAGTAATTGGATATTACTTTAAGAAGTAACCGTTGCTTTTCCGATTACTTTATTGTGTGAAGACTTACATCTTTATCGCTCATAACAATGAACTACTTCCAACCTCGAAATCTTACATGTCACAAAGGCCACGTAGGAAATACGGGATGTTGACGTGTATTTGAACTGGCTTTGTTGTATTTTGCATCCGCTTTAGACATTCTTCGTTTCTGGTTCTCCTACGGGCTGCGAGTAGGAACCGTAAGCAGGATTGTTTGTTTTTTTCTGCTTGTGTGTGCGTGAGGGGGCTAGTTTGAACAAAGAACTTACAAAGCTACATTCTGCTCCCTCAAAATTCCGCCCTGAAAGGCCTTTGTCCACGTACAGAGGCTTTCCTAGGGCTTGCCTGGGCTTCCCAATCCCAGTCCCAGCTCGAAAAAAAACTGACATTCCACACAAACTATAGCATACAAAGCGGTTGACCTCGTTACCTACAGATCCGCAATATTCTTTTTTTTTCTGTTCGAAAAAAGAAGCAAATTTTATTTGCGTCCTTTCAGAAAAAAAAAGGTGTGCGGTGAAAAGGTGGGGGTGTTCCCTGGAAAAATAGTAACGGTTAGAAGTAATTTTTATTACTTGAAAAAGTAATCAGATTACTCTTGTGATTACTGCCTAATAAAAGTAATCAACTGGTTACAAAATACTCAAAAAAGTAATCAATTACAAGTGATTTGATTACTTGTAATGCGTACGTGTACAAGTCGGTCCATACAAACCGTTGCTAGGGACGTTGCTATAGACTAATGCATGGAGACTCCACATGAGGCTATATTTTTGCTTACAAGTAAGTAAATAATTTTTGTAAGCAATATAACTTTTGGATATATAATTATGAAGATGTTCTTGTCGTCTCAGTGTCGTATCGCAACGATGGAAGCCATTTCTGAAGTCTTGCACTCCGCTCTTGCTTTGGTAGCAGACGACGACGATAGACTGGCTGGCCTCTGTTGCAGCGGGCGTCTTCATTGAATAGACCGATGTCACCAAGCGAACTGCGCAGGCGCGCGCATTCCGGAAGTGGTGCCGCCGCCATGCTATTTGTAGTCATCCCTTTCCGGATTCCCGGCTTCATAGGGCTGCGCGGACATCGTAGATTATCGTTTGGAACGCCCCGGTATCAACTTCGATTCTCCTTCATGTCTGTACTTCATAAGATTGTATTCTTTGTGATGAATTAGTTTGTCAGCATGCACTTAAAAGCAGTTCCAGCCGTCTTATCGCTTTAGAATCGCTCTGTCGTCTGCTTCGACGTCGTCTGCTTCTTCGTCTTCGTGAACGCGTGAGCGTGAGCACACTGCCGTTCACGCAGTGGTCCTGCTGCGGCCGCAGGAAAAAAACAATGCCACTACTCGAGCTTTCCGGTTACTCGGACGTCTCAATTAACTTGAAAACTTAACGTCTAGTCGAATTGCAAAGAACAAAAAAATTCGAAGGACCATCGGCTTCGTGTGGCACCGCGGAACAGCATCAAATGTGTTGGTGAAACACTGAGCTTGGTAGAGCTCAGTCTTGTGCATAACATTTAATCAACAATGAAGTAAGAGGAGCTAAATAGACTCTCGTTGAGTAATAGTTTTTCCGAAAGTTGCGTCATTCTGGTTCACAACCTGAGCGACAGGGTACAGATGAACTGCGGGGATAAGCCTGCACACAGAGATGAAATGATCTACAGAAAGGCCATGCCTGACGCGCCGTAGACCTATTGCTATATTACCCAAGCCTCAAGGAGAATGCAGGGAATGGTGTTCCACGCGCCGCACGTGCTGGCCTCAGCAGTAGTAACTTTTCTAAAGCAAATGCCTAAAACCAATAGACCTATTGCTGTCTTACCCAAGCATCAAGGAGAATGCAGGGATTGGTGTTCCACGCGCCGCACGTGCTGGCCTCAGCAGTAGTAAATTTTCTAAAGCAAAAACATAAAACAAATGGCATCTTGCACGCGCGTTCGTCAATGCTTTCTTTTGGTTATTTACTTCGAATCTTTTATACAGGAAAGGCGTGCGCGTGTGGCGCGTGGAACACCAATCCCTGCATTCTCCATGATGCTTGGGTAAGACAGCAAATGGTCTATTGTATCTTGCACGCGCGTTCGTCAACGCTTATTTTGGTTATTTACTTGGAATATTTTATACGGGGAAGGCATGCGCGTGTGGCGCGTGGAACACCAATCCCTGCATTCTCCTCGATGCTTGGGTAATATAGCGAATGGTCTATTGTCATCTGTCAAGAAGAAGCAACCATGCAAGATACCTGAAAACTAGGGGTGGAGATGACTTTTCGGGTACAGTTAATTTCTATTCAGTTTTATTTTGTTTGAGCAAGCTCCGAACGCTAAAAGTCGCCCGACGGTGGAAGCTTTTTTCTGCAGTCTCGATTGGTGTTAATGCAGAATGGATCAGTAACGCCAGCCTAATAGACCACCACAAAATACGTAAGGTTTGTTTGTTACATTTTTGGTGGTACGTTTTGCACTTCAAAATTAAATTATGTGGTGTTTTCACGTTTTGTATATAAAAAAAAAATGAAGACTGCTTCAGAAAAAAGTGGTTTTATTTCAAGTGATGCATATCGGGAATCGCTGCTCTTTTTTTTAGTGATTGTCCTGAACTTTTGAAACACAGTTGTGCTTGAAACATGTCGTCGCATTGAGAGTTATAACCACCAAAATACATCGAGCAAAAAGTGTACTAAAAAAGGCCTCAGCAAAGCAGTGGAGATAGACCAACGGATAGACCGCCACGGAGCGAATGCTCCAAGAGATTCCAACGTAAAGAACACTTCGGCACGCTCTGTGCCTCGTGCCCTGTAATCTTACAATTTTAGCTGACGTGGAATAGATGGATATAAATTATGAAGCAAATCGCAAAACAAATCGAAAAACGCTATTTTTCCTGCCGCTCTGTCCGACTTTCTTTACCTTTCTTTGCCATGCTGCTTTCTTCCGGGAAGCCATAAAATCCGAGGCATTTTTGCCTGATGCAGTTATTGTAGCACCGTAGCATACAACAGGTGAAGCCACCCATTGAAAACCACGAGTAAACACCCGGCTAAAAGTCTCGTGCTAACCCGAAAATTTCCGAACGCCGGGCGTACAATGCGCACTGACGCGACCGGAAAACTGGGGAGAACTACAGGTACCAGAATGCACCGCGGCAGCGGTGGCGTCGCGCAACTCCTGGTGAGATCGGTCTATTGCGTCGGTAAACGAGCGACAAAAACAAGGGCATCACCATGGCCGTAAAAGCCTCCGCATGTACGTTTTTTTTTAACAACTTAGCTTAGTTACGAGGGGTGAAAATGCAGTAAAATCTAACCACGTCATGCAAATCAGTAACGACGACGACCTGAAGTGCATTATACCGGCGTAGTGCAGGCCAGCATGAGAAACAAATCGTACGCCGTCGAGGTAAGTCGTTTGTTATTATTATTATCGTGGTTGTCAGGTTATTAAAGAATTGCATGTCTATCGCGATTTCGCAGTATTTTGTTGTTGTTTTTTCCCCTTGGTATACATAAAATCCATGGATGTGCTCTTTTGGTGAAGATCTCCATCGAACCCGCCATGCGAGTACAATCTGTAATAAACTCACCTTATGTTTTTTATCCAGTTCTTTCAGCGCTTTGGGGTCTTGCGGAAATCTGAAGAAACTGCAAGAATCTTTCTCCACGCGATGGTTACAACCAGTGTATGCGAAGCACCCTCGCGTAGCGCGAGTCGGCAAACAAAATTTGGGATCTCCACCGTTCGCCTGAAGTGCTTTTCTCACGGATGCAATGCGATCTTTTAGCAGACGATCATCTCGATCGACGCCCGGACTTTCGATAAACCATATTTTGCATCGCACCCCACTATGAATTCTTATAAGTATCTGAAACTCAATATATTTCAAACAAATGCGATGTCAGAATATCGTCTTTATTCACACGATTCAAACGACGGCCCCGGCTTGGCCGGCCGGCGTGCGGCAGAACGGCATACTTCTTGCATTCGTCGTCTGCTGCAGGCATCTTGAGGACCGGAAGTTGCAATCGTAAATATTTCAGAAACGAGCGATTACCGGCACACTTCTGTCGAAACATATATGACATTCAAGCTTTCTATATCTGTGATTTTTAGAAGTTTAAATCCTACTCCTGATTTTTGAACGGTCGGGTTTTCGTAGCGAAAACCGAGCCACATGTATTCGTCCATAACAACGACCCTAGCAACGGTTTGTTTGGACCCATGACGTCACACTTACGGAGTCAATTGAGGAAACCACATCAGTGGAGAAAACTAATTAATATTTAAGGTTCCGTATGATTGAGTGAGATATGATTGAGTAAAGTTCAGTGAACAAAAGCAAAATCTAATTTCTGCCGCCTCAGTAGCAGCGGCCCTCCCGAGGTTAGTTGCTGCGTTTGCCACTGGGTACTGGGCGGATGACGCAAGGGTGCGCTGCGATAACAAACCTAAAACTAAAAACACGTCGAATTTCGAGTGTTTCTTTCAGACTCCGTAAAATGCTAGACCTTCTCTAAAGTGAGTTGTTAACTATTTTTCGATGGTGCGCTAAAAGTTTGGAATTCAAGCCATACTTTTATTTTTACTAAGAAAAAGCTAACTAGTAAAAAAATAATAATAACCGCCTATTTATATTTTTATCTTTATTATTTTTCATAAATATTCATAAATAGGCGTTTTGGTTTAGATCACTATATCGTCAGCCTTTTTCTGTTTCATTGAAAATGAATTGACATATCGTGAAACGCCTTGTATGGTTTTCTTGCTTCAAGTAGGGAATATCGTCTCCTATCCGAAATCAAAGTAAGGCACATTCAAAAGTTTGGTGTGTGTTCTGTTTTCAATCACCTAACATGTGCTTTTTGAATTTCTGAAAAAGTTGTTAACAATCTTATTAGCCCACTCGTAAGGTACACGCTTCATTATGTCTGGCATTGGTTACGGATACGCTTGTCTTTTAATAATGATAAGTATCTAGCTATTTCAATATCTAATAAATAATACCATAGCCTCCTTTATACTCACAAAGCCTGGCAGTTCGACGACGGAGCCATAGAGCGCCCGGTCGCAGATTTGGAGCGCGAGGATCTGGTAGCACAGAGCATTTCTCGGGAAAGCTGGTAGTGAGCGCACAGCTTTTGCAGCGGCGAGGACGCGCGAGGAACGCGAGGAGCACGAGCGGACATTCCATCGCTCGGGAGAAGTGTGTTTCGGCGTCTCGCCGCAGCGGGGCGCCCGTTACATGACACTCCTCTCCCATCCGTTGTCTGCCGCTCTACCTGCTCACTTTCGGCGGCCGCGTCTCATGGCGATCTGCCAGGCTTTCTCAGTATAGAGGAAGCTATGATAATACTTTATCCTGTGTACCCCATTTTCATATTCATTTTGAAATAAAATCATACAGAATTTGCTGCTTAATTTGTCTTGCATGTTTGAATGCTCAATTATGCTTCTCGACATTTATCCAGGGCATCGACATTTATCCAGGGCATCGACATTTATCCAGGGCATCTATGGGCGGGTATATAACACGATCTGTCTTCGCATTCTTGTTTTCTGCCGCATTGAACTAATTCCGTTTACACCATTCCGCGGGAAAGTGCTCAAGCAGCATGCTTGCATAGAAAAGTGCTGACCACACACTGGCAGTACTAGTGTGCGGCCTTCCTAGTATAGGGCCAGTGCCTCTACAGGGTTCCGTGTTTTCGGATAAATCCGAAAACACCCGCCGGTAACTTGAAAGTAAACATATTCGGCAGAAATCTGCCTGGTTGGGTGAGAGTTGGTTTTGAAACGTCGGGTTGCCTTTCAAATTTTGATCGGACTTTAGCCCACCGGCAAATTTGTCAATTCGAATTTATCCGATAATTAGATCTGCAATTGCCAACCTCCCCCCCCCCCCCCCCCGCCCCGTAAAAAAAGAGGCGGTATTTTACATTTTGATTATCGCAGGGTCAATCGTTCTGGGAAACTGCCACCATAATTATCTTTCAAATCTCTGACCATTGTCAAAAAAGAGGTCTCACAGCTATTCTCGACTAGGGAGTCACTAAATAAAGCTACGCTTTCAGAGTGCCGCATTCCTTTCTTCGCCAGTTTCGCCGACAATACAGTCGCTCTATTCAACTATATTATGGTTCGCTGCGGCATCATTGGACAGCGGCCGTCACATGAGTCGCTATCATCATCATTGTGTTTTTTCAACGCCACCATCTTGGATCCAGCGATCCTCTGCCTGCTGCTGTTTGGTGTTTACTGCCCGCGCACGCTGAAGTCCGTCGCTCAGCACGCGCGTTTTCCGTGTTACGTCGAGATACGAACAACACGACTTTGATTCGCTACCACAGCTGCGGCCGCGGCAGCTGGCGCAGGAGACGGCTACAGCTCGGCTTGGCTCAGCTACAGTCACTCCTCCAACTGCGCGCGGACCCAAGATGGCAGCACCTGACGCGCTTCAGACGCGTAGTTTGGGAGTTTGGGTACTCTGAAAGCGTAGCTTTATTTAGTGACTCTATTCTCGACAAGGTTCACTCAGGACAACAGGTCATTGTAAATTCAGGTCACAACAAAAGCCACTGTTTTGGTTTCTTGTTTGGGCCATACCATTTGTCATTGTGTTTTGTAATAGTGAAAGCTATGGACCCTAGAGATTGCGTAAAATTGGTAAGAGGGTAGTTTCAAACTAAGGCCTTAGTTCAAACTACTCTATTACATCCGTAAAGCCTGACTTACAAAAAAGTTTTTTTGCAAAATAGGGAAATCCTCTTCACCATGCTTCCCTTTTCCCCCGTTCCCAGACGGCGGGGGACTCCTCTTGATTCTGCATCTTGGGGCTGGATAAGATGGGATAAGCTCCCGGCTTCGCCAGCCCTAAGATACAGCGACAAAGGAGTTTTCCCTCCGTCCTGATACCAGGGGGAGAGGAGAAAGGAAAAATGGTGGCGAGAACGATACGCTAAATTATTTTGTAGGTCGGTCTTTAACCACTACACCTCGCGCAGCCGCGGGATAGATGATGGAGTAGGATGGGATGAATACGGCTTCCCAGCGACTTTCTCGTTTTTCCTATTTTTTTTAAGCTATTGACGTTTATGGAAGCAACACTTGTGTGCAACTTTTTATCGTGGGACAAATTAGTATTGCCAATGGAAATGGCACCAACGCCAAATCCAGCTCAGGAAATCTTAAGTGACACAAGCGCGTTTAATTTTTTTTTTATCTGGCATACGTTACATGTGGATACTATTTATTTATCTATTTATTTTGTTTTAACAGGAAACACCGCGTAATTAAACTCCATATTTCTGAGAATTGGGACTCAAACAAAAATAAACTCCAAAAGCTCAGAATTATCGGCAAAAAATTAACTTCGAAAAACACCCTCCGACGTTTGACAAAAAAAAAATAAACTCTGAAAACACGGAACCCTACCTATACACCAGGAAGAGCAATTAATGCTGTTCAAAGTATGTAGATAACACGTCCAGAGGATCAAGCTGAATGTCCGACAAAGGTCCCAAATGTCCAGCAGAAGCATCCATGTTACGTTGGTAGCACGCTTTTGAGGGGACCATTTCGCACAGCATATGGTACGTACTTTGATAGTTAGATTGATCACAATGGATATCCATTGAATGTGTTGAATGTCTGGGCAGAACATATTTTAGACATCCATTAGATGGATGCCAGGGAGAAGAAATAATGATATCCTAAGTATGTAGATGGTACGTCCACAGGATCAAACTGATTGTCCAAAAGAGGCTCCAAATGTCCAGCAGACTCATTCATGTTATGTATAGTGGTTCGTTTTTCAAGGGATCATTTTACACTGCATGGTACGTACCTTCAATGTTACGTGGATAATTGTGGATATCCATTGGATGCGTTGAATGTCCGGGCAGAACGTCCCTTAGATATCCAACAGATGAATGCTGGTTGACTGGGACCTTTCCTTTAAAAACATGTTACCTTTTTACAAAGGACAGTGCCTATGTGGCACGCTCAAGGCGGTGGCTTGAGGCATGGTGCTAGTAGTGTGAAAGGTAGAAAATATTAAGCGCCTACCTACGAAAAGTTTTCCGCTGGAGTGATTTTCGAAATTTCGAATGTGCATGTGTCAACCGTTTCTTTCAAGAAGGTTTCGCAACGGAAGAGTATGCCTTATTCTCTATATATACGCTTATTTATAACACATTCAAATAAACTGTCGACCACCAAAATTTCGTGGAAATACAAAAAGAAATGTGTTTGTGCTTTCTAAGGTTGCTATACGTTAACTAAAATGAGCTTATCTACAACAGCATCGAATCTGGCAGAATTTAAATTATTTGTACGCATGCATGAGTACGTTGTCGTGTGATTGGTTCAGAATATGAAACGAAGGACGACAAGAAGAACAATCACATCACGTCAAAAACTTCGTAATATGGTCACACCAACGCAATCTATGGACCTCAAAGAAGGCTCTTCAAACGCAAAATTGGACCCAAAGTTCACGCAGTGCGCCGGTTGGACGATTGCAACAACGGCGTGGCGTCATATATTCACTAATGCGACGCGCTCCTTAAGCTTCGACCCCAACTGTGGGATTCAGAAACTGTGTGAGAAGAGGAGATGAGAACGTTCGGTGAAGTCGGGGCACCGTGCTCCGGTCGGAAGGATAAAGGCCTCGTTCACACTTCCTTGCGACCGAGTACGACCGAGAGGACCAGACCGGTTTTAAGCCTTGCGACGTCTTAGGACCAGCTCCGCCGCAGCGCATCCGGTCCTAAGACGTCGCAAGAGGCTTAAAAACCGGTCTCGTCTCTCGGTCTTACTCGGTTGCATATGTGTGAACGGCGCTTAATGGTTAGAGACAATAAAGGCTAGCTGCTTTTGCCTCTCTACCCCTCATCAGATCGTCGACTGCCCCTCGCGCAGGGTCTGGTATTTCGCGTTCCAACGCCAGACTCGGCGATCGAACGCCAAACTCTGCGGTAAAGAGCAGACAACGTTGTTCTCTCTTATTGGATGGAGACAGTGGGTAGAGAAAATGGCAGTTAGCTTTTAAGTCTGCCCACAATCCTTCCAATCAGAGCTCGGCTCTTGTAAGTTACCAGACGCTCTCATCTCCTCTCCTTTGGTTTCTCTCTGTAGAGCGCACAAGCTAGGATGCAAAAACGAGTGTTCCACCGAACCTCTTACTGCTTTCTTTGTCCCCGGTATAGTGATTGTTTTTGGTTTCGCGAATGAGTCCTTTACGAGCTATCGTGTGATATTGCGGCACATCGTGCGATAGTCGAAATGCGATAGGCATAACGACACTGCATAAAACTCTCCACATTTAAAACACATCGCAACGCTGATTTGGGTTCATCGTAGTTCCTTCGGCGCACTTGAACTCCGCCGCAAACTCCGGCGTGTTCATCAGCGGCACGTTACATCGCATATGCATGGGCGAGTAGAACTTCACGGTATCACCGTTGTTCTCCGTCTTGGACCCGGGTATTTCTCTCGAACACCACTTGTAGCAGCTGTTGATGAAGAACGCCTGCCTGGCCGAGTACTTCTTGTCACCGATCTTGTGGTCCGCTTGGTACCCAAGCGAGTTGAAGGCTCGGTATACTTTTTCCAGTCCACCGCAGTCGGCGAAGTTCTCTGAAAGTGCCGTGTCTCCGTAAGGAACTCCCCCTGCCCATGGCACCTTGTTGTAGAAGGTCTTGAGGCACTGCACGCGGACGTCGAAGTTCCTGCGGGCCTGCGACGTCCACCAGTCCTCTCGGATCCCAGATGCGTTGTAAAGGCTCAGCTCCGGGTCGAACGCGTGCGTAATCTCGTGGCCTATCACGTGACCGAGACTGCCATAGTTGAACGATGCTGGCACGGAGTGCGCGTAGAAGGGAGCAAACAAGATGGCCGGAGGGATGACCATCACGTAGTATACGGGCACGTAGAACGCGTTCACCAGGACGGTGGGCAGTTCTACGTTGATCGCCGGAAAGTAGCTCTCTGGGGACTTGAGCAGGCCCCTCAGACGCTTCGACTCTGAGTCTCTGATGGCGGCCAGCATGTTGGCGTAACTGCCCTTGAGTACTGGCAGGAACGAGTAGTGGTTCTCCAGCTGCTCCGTACGTGACAGATTGATCGGTCGCCCAACCAGACTGTCCAGGTGGTCGATGCGGTCAAGGGCCCTAGTCCTCGTAGCCTCGTCGATCCAGGACAGGTTCACAAAACCGTCGCGCGTCGCGTTGCGGACGCGCGTTACCATGTCGCGGATTTCGACAAGGTCACGTTCCTCGAGGTTCCAGCGGATGAACAGGTCTCCCATCACGTACGGTATTGTCAGGATGGCGTCCATGACGCAGTGACTCAGCATGAGGATCATGGGACCGCTCCTCTGTGGCATCTGTTCCTTTAGGATTCGGGAAGACGCTGACGTGGAGAGGTACCTGGCCAGCTGCAGGCCAACATATCCTCTCAGCGTCTCGGAGCGGGCATCATCGCCCAGAAGCCTGCCCAGGTAACCCAGGTAGCCACCGTGGGTGACCCAGATCTCGTCGTCGTCCGTCATCTGGCGGTCGGGAGGCAGCAGGCGGTTCACGGCGCGCAGCAAGTTTTCGCCCAGTGACGTCGAGCCGGTCAGGTTATCGAGAGCGGAGAAGCGCACGTACGTGGACGTGGTGTTGGGACGGTCGCCCGCTGGTGGCAGTGCGGCTGTCAGCAGCGTGTTGTCGAGAAACACGACGCGCTCGATGAGCTGCAGATCAGGCGTCCTGCGAATAAAAAATGGAAGTCTGTACGCCAACAAAGTTTCACTTCGCATAGTAACCATATGTCGTCTTACACATTCTGAAACTTAGCTGAAGTTCTACCTCGCAGTTCCAGTTTCTTCAGCGGGGAAGACGTAAAGACATGAATGTATTTCAGTGCCTGTGCTACACAGGCTTAAGTTATACATATGCAAACTCTTGAATCACCGTGCGTGCATATAACCTGGTTGATATTAATTGTGCTTGTGTTTTGTACAATTATTATTTCTACTCCTGCAATAGTTGCAGCGGGGCTACAGTTTTTGAAAACAGATAAAGATAAGCCAAATCCCGCTTTGTTGTGTTTTACTAATGTCAAACCCATATATTAGCGACTAAGTTAGTTACCGACATACGAACATTGCATCACGCGAGCAGTCCTGATGACTGCTATTGAGCTGTAGAAGAAAACACCGAGACAAAAGCTGGGAATCGTGTGTTTGGTAAACATCAACCTATGTCATGAGTCATGGCGACTTTAAATGCTCGACAGAAAAGAAATGTATCAGATGCACTTTTAAACAATTAGAAAGAGCAGACAGGGGACGACAAGACGCCTTTGCCATCCCTTATGTGATATTTTTCTAAATGTTTAAAAGCCGCCAACACGCTCAAATAGTACAAGTCTACAAGATACACTTCTTCTGTGATGTCACAAAGACATCACCAAAGCACGTCCGCGTGACATTGGTAGGTATGAATTATGTGAACAAAGAAAGCACGTGCAGAACTAGAAGTCTGGAGGTTTTCTATTCAGCGGAGGATGCTTACTTTCCTGAGATAAGTTCGCCCATAATCTCGAAGAACTGGCGGGTGCGTCCCTCGCTGATGATGATTTTACGCAGGACCATCCACTCCATGATGAACTGGTAGCTGAAGACGAGGTGCAGGATGTAGTACCCGGGCTTCTTGAAGTACACGTCGGGCGACAGTTGGAAGAGTAGGTGGATGCCCCTGACAAGGGACAGCTCAACCAGGACATCGACCATCGAGGGAGAACCATGGCGTTTGTCGGGAGGCCAGGACAGGTTGTACTGGGACATGAACTGCCTCACGTAATCTGCGAGGGATGTCCCATATGGTATACTGTGCGAAATGTCACCAGGCCTTCTCAGAATGCCAGGAGGGTTCGTAGTTATCAGATGCTCAATCGAGGGAAAGACGACGTTATAAATCGATCTTGAATTGACCTTTTCCGAGAAGAGTTCTGCACGGGCCCGAGCTGTGTTCGCACTAGCGGCGGAGGCCTTAGTGCGAATGGTTGAAACGGCCGTCCGAGAAAGGGCTTTGGGAAACCGCCATTTAATGATGCGCTTGATGCGTTTAGCGTGCCAACATTCGTACTGACCTAAAAATGACGTCTGCCATGTGGCGCTGAACATGATGACGTGGGCATGCGAAACGCATCATGCCCAGAATCACCACCTCCTATAGAATAACCAAAACCTGTGCACTAGAATTTTGACGTCTGCACAGCGAGATGGAGCGAAAACAGATTAGACATGAGCGCTACGTCAGCGTTCGACTTGACCTCGCGTCCAATCAACGCGTCGAAGAATGCTTGGCATCGGGCTCGGGTCCTATGCGGAGAGCAAGTCGTCGGCTTGCGCAGAGTTGCAGTGACGTCAGAAGTAAGCCAAGTTCTTATTGGCTGATTCAAAATTAGCGGGTAGACCTCAAGGCATCTAGCACTGGGGTCTACCCACTATCCTTTCAATCAAAGCCAATCAGAGCTCGGCGTCGTTCTGACGTCACCGCAACTCCTGCGCAAGAAGCAGATGACTTGCTGTCCACATTGCTTAGTTGGCGCTCTAGGACTGTGATGACGTTCCATAGAGGAAGAGGAGGTGGGTCGCAGGCCTTGATTGTTCTAGGTGGTGTTGGCTGAACCCACAGATCCCAGTGACTCCGTGGCTCCCTGAGTGCTGTGCGGGAAAGTAGGGCCCAGGGCGTTTTTTTCCGAGCGTGTTCTTGTACGTACAAATATTGTCAACGCCGCGGACGGCGTCTTGGATGCAAGTCTGAAGCAACTGGGCGGCCTTGACGTGCGAGCTGACACTGCGTGGCGCTGGTCTCTTGACGTCCATCAGGATGAGACGCTTGAAGAAGGACAGAAACACGCGTATCTGCAGCGCCAGGAACGAGTTCGGCAATACCTACACGAAGAGATTCGAGCTGTCAGTTGTACACCCACGTAAATAGAAACTACAGTCACTGACAAGATGAGAATGGCTAGCAGGTTCTTCCGTTGTCCCGCCTCCAGCGCGAGCTTTCTGTGCGGAGCGCAAGTTCGTCTGCTTCTTTGCAGGGGGTTGTGGTGACGTCAGAACGCCAAGCTCTGATTGGAAGGATAGTGGGCAGACCTCACGCCAGCCTGCTTTGAGGTCTACCCACCATCCTTCAATCAGAGCCAATCAGAGCTCAGTTTTCTGACGTCACCATATAACCCCTGCAAAAGAAGCAGACGAACTTGCGCTCCGCATACCATATGGACAACACTTCAGCGTCTCGTGAGCGTCGAATGTGCACTCACAACCAAAGCTCGACTGAAAAGCATCAAGCGCTCGCTCGAGGCCGGGCGTTCGAAAGAGACGCCCTGCCGCCGTTCTCACTCGTCACATCACTGCGGTGGCGCTGCCGTCGGCACTGCGCATGCGCAGACGCTTCATTTCTCCCGGGTCTAGTTTGTGCGCATGCGCAATGCCCACACACGCTGTCGACAAACTATACGGAGCGCAAGTTCGTCTGCTTCTTGCGCAGGGGTTGCGATGATGTCGAAACGGCGAGCTCTAATTGGGTAGACCTGAAGGCATCTAGCGTTCAGGTCTTTTTTTAATCTACCCATCATCTTTTTAATCTAGCCATCATCTTTCCAGTCAACCAGAACTCGGTGTCTTTCTTACATCACCATATAACCCCTGCGGAAGAAGCAGACGACTTGCTGTCCGCATAGGCTTGTTTGTAAACACTGCGTTATGCGTGTCTTGATTGAATGGTGGAGGCTTCTATGCTGCTTGCTATACGGTTTCTCTGTCAAACGGCGTCGAAGGACGAAACTTCCCAAGGTATACAACAGATTTGGACGTGACCGTCAATCACTTCTGTTTGAAGGGTGATACTTTTTTAAGGCCCAAGGGCCAAGACAAAGGGCGAAGACCCAAAAACCAAAAATTGTCGCGCAAAAAAAACAATAACGTTTCTCAAGCAGTTTTTTTTTTTTCAATTTTTAGAGGTGGAGGTGGATACGACGAGGTCAAAAAATCGTCTGATCTTGTGCTAACTACAAGTAATCAAATTACTCGTAAGCAATTATTTTTGAGTACTTTTGTAATCATTTGAATACTATTATTAGGCAGTAATCACAAGAGTAATTTGATTCTTCTGGAAGTACTAAAATTACTTGTAACCGTTACTATTTTTTTCTACCCTCTTTAATGGCACTTTTTGTTTCTACAAGTTCCCTATCAAGGAATTCTCAAACCAAGTCCCCGACAGAGGGCTGTTTCTCAACGTTGGTAGATTAAGTAGTCTATAGTTCGCTGATTCTAATGCAATAACGCACAGAACGATAGACCCGTTCTCAAACCGGGAGAAATACCTGTCGTTTTGAAAATTTGAAGTAATCGGAAAAGTAACGGTCACTTTTTGAAGGAATGCTCAATTACTTCTTTTTCGAGTAATCGAGTAATCTCATTCAATACTTTTTTATTCAAAAGTAATTGCAATTTATTACTTTTTTTCGAGTAACATGTACAAGACTGCTGGCAGGTGGCTATATCCCTAGAACGTGCGGCGTGAAAGAAGGCTTGGCAGCGCCCTTCTTCGTGCGGGAACTGTAGTCTATAAACATCAGGAAGATACACAAAAAGGGGGGACGTGTACCGTTACCAACACGCTCGTTTTGTACTCAACTGTAGTCTGTTTCAGCGTAAAAACAACTGTAGAAGCAGCTACACACACACACGCGCGCACACACACACCGCCTTTTGCCCAACGCGCATTGGGCATGAGGCAGGACTTTTTAGAGCGCAGCTCTTAGGCGCCTGTTTCCTTGTATGACGGCGTCGGCGTTAACTGTGCGCGTTGTATTATGGGACGTCACAGACCTATTCGCGACTCCAACTAACTATAGGTGGCGCCACTCATTTTTCAAAATGGCGGTTATAGTGAGGGTCGGAGATGCGTGCCGCTGTTGAGCCTGTCTAGTGTGCTGGCTTCACTGAGCGACACAAATTATTTCTGGTAATACGAGGAAGCGAGGGTGTTATGAGCGCAGGTCGACCTCTTTATCCTGAAAACAAGAACGATGTTTAGCGTAATATTTACGCCAAGAGGCACGTTTTAATTCTGGAGCGAAACCGAAACTAACCTCTACTGGGTGAAACAAGGAGACGGCAGGCTCTTTAAATCGACCGGAAAATTCGGTTTCTTAACCTATCGCGCTACGACTTTGTGCAGCGTTGCCCACAGATGGTGCATTTTTTTTTGTAAAATTTGCAAAGAACGAACTTACCTGAGGAAAAAGTAAAGAAAGAAAAAGGCTTAGCTCCTATGGAAACGCAGCGACGCCACCGGTCTGCAAACAACACGGCGCCGTTTCGCACGGGAGACAAGAGATGGCGCAAGCGGTCGCGACGCCAACTGCCGCCAACGAACGAGCAGACGACGCCGAGAGCCGTCGTGTTTAGCAGACAAGGAACTGCAGTTCCTTGTTGTTACCGCG
The DNA here is from genome assembly GCA_037355805.1 of Ixodes ricinus. Classification (NCBI taxonomy): domain Eukaryota; kingdom Metazoa; phylum Arthropoda; class Arachnida; order Ixodida; family Ixodidae; genus Ixodes; species Ixodes ricinus. The sequence continues at coordinate 45,069 of JAZHYW010007265.1, read as the reverse complement.
CCTGTTTTTGTTTCTGCGACTGTCGCCGCCTGCGGAACGCGAGCCGCTTTTGAGTCGAAAGGATCGTCTGCTAAAGTGCCGGCTCTCGGCGCCGTATGCTCGTTCGTTGGCGGCGTTCGTTGCGCCATCTCTTGTCTCCCGTGCGAAACGGCGCCGTGTTGTTTGAAGACCGGTGGCGTCGCTGCATTTCCATAGGAGCTAAGCCTTTTTCTTTCTTTACTTTTTCCTCAGGTAAGTTCGTTCTTTGCAAATTTTACAAAAAAAATGCACCATCTGTGGGCAACGCTGCACAAAGTCGTAGCGCGATAGGTTAAGAAACCGAATTTTCCGGTCGATTTAAAGAGCCTGCCGTCTCCTTGTTTCACCCTGTATTTTGGATTTAATTTCACGATATAGGTCTTAATTTCGCATTCTTTCATAACTCAAGGTGTGTCTCACATCGTAATTATTTAGCTAAAGCAGTTGTTCGCGGAAACTTTATTTTGTGACATACATGATCGATCCAGGCTGAAATTTGTAGTTGTTGTAGTTAAAAAATCAGTGCTGATATTTGTGCGTTCTCGCTGTCTCGCTCAGATAATTCTCATGGGAAATAATGAGCTGCGGGACTTTTAATGGGTTTTTGGGTATTTAGATGATTAACTGGTTTAACATTATTCTCAGCACAAGAATAAGAGAGTAATTCCAATTTTTACAATATGTCCACAAAACGTATAAAACGCTGTTCTCACTGCAACAACCCACAGACGGAATCCGAGTCAGACAGCTGAAATGTGTGTGCGTTTTTTATAGCAACGCGTGACGCCTAGAACTTTATATTACATCCAGTATTTGACTGTTTGTCTATCTTGATAACGATGTCAGAGTTTTTCATATGGTAAAAAGAAAACAAAATTGTATCTTTCTGGAAAGACTATTATGGTTAAATAGGCGTATTTTCGTGATCTTTGCGTTAATTGGGGGCATACATTGCCGTGATGTGTATTAATAATAATAATATTAAAATTAAGATATTTTAATACGTAATTTTTCATGCTCTAATATATTTTGTTGCTTATGATCTAATTTCAAACGCGCGAACAAATATGACAATCAAAAGTGTGCTAATTATCATCACTGGTGCCCATTGCAGCATTTTAATTACCAAATAATAAAATAAAAATTCTAAAATCAATGAAAACATTCTAGCTAATGTGAGAAATCCATGTAAAATTTTATTAATTGTGGGTAAAGTATATTCTGCTATCAAAGTCGCGACTTTTGACAATCGGCAAGGCGTCCAAAGTCGCCACCAATATCCTTCCAAACCAAATGCACAAAAATAAAGAAATAAAAAATTTTGTTATTAATTTTTTGTAACATTTTGTTACTTTCATTTTTACGCTCCGTCGTTTTGCCAATCTCAGCCTTTTCAGTTCGAAGGAACACCTACCTGCTTGCACGTCTGCTCACTGCAGCACGTTGCGTTGGCGTTGGAAGCCGGTGAAACTGTAGTGAGTTTTAGTATTGCGCATACGAGCGAACGCAAGCGCTGTGTTTGCGTTAGGTTTGCGTGTTCCACACTGCGCGCTGTGCGGAGCCCAAAATTGCGGTCTTGGGTGGCGCGTGGCGATGAGGCGCACGCACAACGTGGGGCACGCAGCTCTAACGCAAACGCACACTGCTTGCGTTTGCTTCTATGCGCAATACTTAAATTCTCCAGTAAGGTACAATCCCACACTGGCTGCAGCACTACCTTGAGACAGTGAAGAGTGCTGTTTGCATTCGGAAATGACATTTCGCGAGCCATGATCGCGAGCAGTTCCGCCGTGCCCGCTGAGCAGGAGAATCGTGGGACCCTCACTAGAGCGCTTCCGTTTCCGCCGCTGGAGGGCGAGCGTCGAGCTGGAGACGCGAATACGTACACCACTTCAATTTCCCGCTAAATACAGCGAAGCAACTAAATTGGTGTATAGGTGTGTGACGTCCTATAATGCAACACTGCGCATTCAGTTTCCCGCAAAAATTTAGCGGTAAAACTGACGTCACATGACCTCAACACAAATTCAGTTTCGCCGCTAAATTTAGCGGGAAATTAAATTGGTCTTGAGATCACGTGACGTCAGTTTTCCCCTAAATCTAGCGGAGAAACTGAATTTGTTCATGGGTGACGTGACACGAAGTCATGTGACGTCATTTTCCCCGCTAAATTTAGCGGGGAAACTGAATTGCTGTTGAGGTTGCGTGGCGTCAATTTTTTTAGCTAAATTTAGCGGGGAAACTGTAGGAGGAGGAGAGGGTACGGGGGAGGAGAATGGGAGGGTACGCGGGAGGAGAGGAGGAGAATGGGAGGGTACGCAGGCGGAGGAAAAGAGGAGAATGGGAGGGTACACAGGAGGAGAAGAAGAGGAGAAAAGGCTCAGGAGGAGGTGCGAGGAGGAGGAGGAAAGAAAAAAGGAAAACTCGGAAAACATTTTTTTTTTCGTTCATAGACACTAGGCTTTTTTTTTTTTTTGCGCCAAACGTCAAGCTCCGTGATGCCCAGTGGCCTCATCTCCGGTCTTTCAAATAAATACGCACGTTTGATTGGTTCCAGTTGCCGCAGACGAACTCGTAGAAGTCGTCGCAGGGCTTCTGCTGCGGGTTGATGGACAGGGCCAGATCCTGAGCCCAGTCGTCGCACCTGGGCTGCTGGCAGCCTATCAGGTACCTAGAGCGGATGTAGCAACCGTTTTCAATCCAGTTTTAAGGGTAATATATCGATGTCACTGGCCAGTTTGGCTGCGCCACCGCTGTCGCGATGCATCGAAGCAATTTTGGTCTTTCTGCACTTGCGACAACGTCGTTAGAGCTCTTTGCGCGCAGAGAACGATACAACTCAACCTCTCTCGCGGGCACTGCCACCAGCCTCCTGTGAACTAAAGGTTATGGCGGCTTCACGCACGCGCCAAACACTTGGTGAGATTGGACTATTTTTTTTTTTTTTTTGCAACCAATCAGTAATATTGGTTTAGAAACACAGCCCCTTTTTTTCTGCGGAGTGTGTGTGTGTGTGTGTGCGTGGTGGAGGGGGGGGGGTTGGGATGGTGAGGATTTTGGGGTGGCAAAATGCACGTGTATATTATTGGGTCGGCTAATTGATATGGTAGCCGTTTTGCTACGCCACTGAACCTAGCGGCACATCTCGAGCGTCGAGGCAGTTAAATCAAATTCCATGTTTTATCACCAAGCACTGCAACGTATAGCTTATTGAACATGGCCATATTATATACAACATCTGAAGGGTTATGTACAGTGTTGTAGAACGCACGGGGGCGAGCGCGTGACTTTGGAAATTTCCTGCACTGCGGCAGTGTTGGTGCAAGAAAGCCTATGTCAGAGCTACGCACTCTTATCTCATTATTAAAGGGACCGTGAAATAATTTTTCAACATCTTCCTCCTTAGCTTTCCTCCCCAAGTCAGAAGCGGAATGAGAAATCACGTGGTCTTGACGTTGTATTTCACCGGAACGGGAAGTTTTTTTAGCTGTCTGAGGGTCGGCTGGTTTAGCCGTCCGTGTATCCTTACGTCTTATGCAATCGTCGATCAATCTTGAGCTACAGTGACAGCCCTCCCAGCCTTCTGACGACGTGGTCGGGTTTCCACGACTGGCCAATCTGATTAATTTTGCTTTCATCCACGTAAATAAGAGTAGTGCCCAGTGCTTAAAGGAGCTGTGCAACGATATTCAGTTGGAATGTTTTTCACTTTACACGAGCTTACTGGCACTGGTGGGACTCAAGGATACTCGCACGCAACGCCAGTGGCCGAGAAACTCCTTTGTTGCGGTGTAATTTCAAGGACAAAAGCGATCATTTTCATTCAATCTCTCCTTTTCAAAATTTGATGACGTAGCGTGGGGATCGCAGTACACCCAAGTGACGATATTTGAGTGCGGTTCATAGATTGGACCCGAGCATTGCGTGGGCGCTCGATTTGGGCTCGTGATAATTACTAGCTCGAGAAGCATTCCGCTAGTGGCCCGTGTCCAATCGCTTCAACGACGACAATAGCCGAGCCATAACAATGTCTGGAACTCAGCACGTGTCCTGTGCTTTGCCAACCCCAGCGCGTGGCTATGATCAACATTGGCGGCATATAATCCATTCCAGGTCACGTGGCCGCTTGTTCTGGCTGCGAGTTGAGGGGGTGAACGCTGCTCGTTTTCTTTAATTTGTTTCTGGGACTTCTATTGCGTGGGGTGAAAAACGAACGCGTGTTTCATAGGTCATCAACATCAGGGATCCGTTCTAAGCGGTATTTGCGCAAAGTACAAAAATTGTTGCATCGCCCCTTTAAAGTATCTCTAAAATTGGGGGGGGGGGGGGAGGGGGGGTTCATATTAGATGCACGCAAGACGGACTTTATTAAAACGTATGCGTAACCCGGCATGTTTCTCAGGAAACAAAACCGACCAACAACGTGGATTACGATTATTTTTCTCGTCACAAATTAACAGTGTCCCTGAAACATTCGCCATTTTATTCCACACGAAATCGACATGGGTACTTAACACATAGTTTTTTAGTTTTTTTTTCTCTGGAGATGGCTACCCGATAAAGCTTCAATAGGGAAATTCCGTACATTTCTAATTACAAGATGGAGTACTTATGATTGTGTTTTCACTAACGCCAGAGCTATGGCGGGGTGTTTCATACCACCCTTTAAAATCGGCCCCGGGGGGGGGGGGGTGTCCGAACGCCATAACTTCAAACTTCCATGTTTTTTTTTTTTAAAGAACATTATGGAATTTGTTATTTGCAAGTGATGGTAAGTTTTGTCACGGCATTTTGACTACAAAAGCAAATCCAAATATTCGCGGACGGAATGATTGTTCACAGCGCATACGTCCGAGTGACGCAATGCTGGCGTCCAATACGCGAGCTAAGTTCGGCTGACGTGCTTGGCTACCGCGGATGTATCACAGCGAAAACTTGGTAGAGCTTCCGAAAAAAAGATCAGCAATGATCCGCCTAATTTTTCGAATAACCGAAAAGCAGACTGTTGACCCTCTACCCTCGTCTGCTAGTTTGCTTTTAACACAATATAAACTATATGCGGTTAGTGAAATCCCAATCTACCTAAAACCACTTGTTGCAGCCTAGAATTCATTTCATGGTTCCAAAACCCTTTCTTAATCTACCGTAAAATCCCCAGAGATAGCCAACCCAAAATCAAGAGCAAATCGGTTGAAAATATGGAGTGGGTTAACTTTCGCGGCACAATCAAAAACGGTTTTTAAAAAATTGCTATTTTTAGGTCGTGTCCCTTCCAAGCTTGTTATGGTGGCGAGGGTCAACGAAGCAAAGATGACTATACTTCCCAGTCAGAAACGTTCGCTTATATCCCGCCATATTGAACTAGCCGCATTAACGCCGAGCTTATCATTGACCCTAACACTACTATAAGTACTAGGAGTGGGCTATCTTTCGGGGGTGGGGCATGTCTCGGAATTTTACGGTAGTTTTATTTAATTTTTAGTTTGAGGGATATGCTTTTGCAACCCTTTAAGCACTTTGGTTATACACGTAGATGAAAAATCCCGAGTCAGTTGGCTGCGGACGCATGCGCAGCGTCCAGAAAACCTAGTGCGCATGCTCGGAAAGCGTTCTATACAGTCTATTATGGCAGCGCGCACAGGAAGGAGGCGACCGTTAAAATGATAGACCCCAACTTGAAAAAGAACATCAAACAGTTCAGAGTTCTTTATTAATGCTCCCTGATTGATCGAGGTTGAGGAATGAAATACGTAGTGATTAATTGGACTGTTTTGTCCTACACTCCGTTTCACACTATAAGTCCGATCGCAGTCAACGCCACGGTCCGAAGGGGCCAATCGGGCCGCGTCATAAAGTGCTCTGTCATGGCGCTCGTTGTCTTCGTGCGTTTGCTCTCCCCAGAGCTCAATCAATCAATCACGCACGGTGAATGCGGTGGGATGCGGCGTTTTTCTTTTCGTGCCCGTGATTGCTTTAGCCGGTGAAGCAAACTCACAAAAGCCGACGAGCACCATGACGAGACAGTTTTGGCCCTGCGTTGATTGGGCGTCGTCTGTGATTGTATTGGCCCTTCCATGGATGTATGTCCCTCACCGTACGCCGTAGGGGATTCCCCAGCAGATTCCGAGGGTGAGCGGTGTGGCGAGGAGGACCACCTGAAGGTAGAGGGTCCAGCGAGGTGCCCCGCTGCCGACGATTATTCTCTGCATCGTTCGGAGTTTGTTTGGACGTCAGCGATGGTCGCGCCGGCTTGCTCGACGTATACACCTGCGACGACATGGGAGGCGGTCTCGGACGGGGCTCGTCCGAGCTGTATACTCTTGGATTACTAACACCCCTACCCCAAAATATCGCAACGTTATTTGAGCGCGTGGACAGTGGAGGACGAAGAAGCGTTTCCTGCGATTTCCGATCAATTTTGAGATAGTGTTCGGTAAAGTACATCTAAAACGTACTTGAAGTACAGTACAATGTAGATTAGAAGCGGATGTACTTCAAGTAAAGTAGTAAGTACACCGGGTGCAATGTACTTGAAGTAAAGTACAGTAAATAAAATGTACTTTCAAAGTAAAGTACAAGTCATTTTAACACAATCTTTCATGATGTCCTTTGATTCCCCAATACAGGGATTTTTTAACTGGTATGCACTGCCCCAGGGGTAGTCGGGGAGCACCCTTTATTTTTCGAAATTGCGGCGAATATTAGATAAAGTCAAGGGGCCACAGAGTAGTCATTTTCAGAAATGGCACCAAATTCAGAGTCCGACTTCTGAATTTGGCGCCGCTTGTACTGGCTTGTTGCACACAAAGCACCCGGGTTAAGCGTTCCAGGAGAGAGCACGACGACAGCCCTGGCTTCCTCAAGCAATCCTCTCGTAGAGGAGTGTCCTCCCTTACCGATAAAAAAAAAATGAGTGTGCGGGCGAGCTGGTGAAAGACTAATCATAATGTGATAGCTGAGACTGTGGTGCGGAAAATGAAGAAACTTTTAAGTCGAAGGAAAACGACAACAGAGGGGAACGTCTCAAAACATTGAGACGTTCTCTTCTGCTGTCTTTTTCTTCGACTTGAAAGTTTCTTCATGTTTCCGCACCACAGTATCAGGTGTTACATTTTGATTTATTGTCCTCTCCTGATATTTTTAACCTCCTCGCTTGCGCTGACCAAGCGAGAAGTAGCGAAAGTTCGCAAAGCTACGGGAAAGCTGTCCCAGAACAAACGGAGCAATGCGTCGTCTGCTCGTGTTTCTGGTGAAAGTAGTATATCCCCTCAGGATTTCTTCGGAGTTGACAAAGCATCATTTTATAATACAACTTTAACGAGACCCAATTTGGGGAAGGTATTTTGAAGACAGGAGTTGTACTTTCCTCGCAATGTACCAGAAAACAAAAATGCCTTAAGTCAAGCACAAGTACATGCTCAGAGAATGTTCTTCAAGTAAAGAAACGAGTTTTCTAAAACTACTTGAATTAGTACTTTAAGTACAACGCATTTAAAGTACATGGAGTTCCCGAGAAAGGAGAGCCGTGTTTTTCGGCTCGGGCAAATGAACTAAGCATCACAGAAAGCTTTAACTTCGTAAGAATGTGACGTTAGCGGTCGGGATAGAACGCCAAAAATTGAGAAGATGACGTCACCTAGGATCAAAAGATGATTGAGGAAAACGAAATTTCTCAATGAACCGACGTCCAGCTAAGTCTAATATCGCCAAAACATGAAATGACACTGGGCGCCTGTAGAATATATCTATTGCAGTGAAAACAACTTATCGAGAAAGAAAACAATATCCTCTTTCTTGCTAAAAAGTTCTTGTCACTGAAATACATGCGCTACACGCACCCACAGTGTCATTTCTTGTTTTAATGATATTAGGCTTAGGTCGACGTCGGCTGATAGAGAAATTTTGTTTTCCTCAATTATCTTGTGATCAAGGTACCGTCAAGTTTTAAAACTTCCGCCTTATATCCCAATTGCCAGCGTCACATTCTAACTGAGTTTAAGCTTTCTGCGATGCATAGTTTATTTACCCGCGCCGAAAAACACCGTTCTCGTTTCTTGGAAACACCCTGTACTTCCAAACACTAGAGAGTTTTCGTAGATCGCGTTTTCCTCTCCGCTAAGCCCTCCGCAACGAAGAAGCCACTACTGCGCCTGCGCGCCGATGGCCTTGACTGTAGAGTTCCGGGTACCGTAGCAGGTTGCGGAGGATGTCGTCAGATAACTGGCCACCATGATTTTAAGCCCCAAGACGACTGGAGTGTCGATACTCTAAAACGTAACTTATTTAGTGGCTCTAGGCCCAGCTAACCAGGCTAGCAGTGGTACTGCAATGGCTAAATTTCTCATCTATATATATGTATATATATATGTACAGCGGAAACCTGTGTCGCCACACCTCGAAGGCAGACCGACCTTACGCTGCATAATCACAAACGTCATATTTGGTTAAATCTCGTTTTTTTTTTCTTTTTTCTGATAACATGCAAGGGAGTGCTATTTTCTACTGTTCCGTATCATAAAGTCATCGAGATGTCACTTTGACAAGACTTACTCTGAGGACGGCGTTCAACCTGGTGTTCGAAGGCAGCCCTGCTGCTTGAGCTTGGTTGGCCTATGGTATCCCCTCGCGGCCGTGCGTGTCCAGATGCTTTATCCTTTTCTATTCCTTTCCTTGAAGCTGTAGTTGAAGGCCAATCGTCGGCTTCCTCCTGGAGATTTGGACCCTGCGCCCAGATTCTACCCGAACGTCAACAAGCTGACTTTCTGGCAACGGTTTTGCGCGTGGGCAGGGACAAGCACCATGCACGAGCAAGAACCAAGACGCCGTCGTCGTCGACGGGATCGGACGTCTTTTGTCCTTTCACTCCTCACACTTTTTTCTGTAAGTTAGCTGGTTTCCACAATCTAAGTCGTTCCCCTGTTGCTGAATCTGGAGATAGGTGTCAAACCGCCCATTTCTATTAAATGTATACAGGGGGTCCCCCTAACAATTTACAATTATTTTTCTTCTTTTTCTTTACCCCCCCAAAAAAACAAAAAAAAACTACGTATTGCTGAACGCTTATTTTGCGCCCGAATATAGCGGTTACGTGCTTTATAGCAGAATAGAAAGGCAACATATTTTTTATATTAAGTAAATAACATTTTAGAGCTTTATGAATCAGATTTATTCGATTTAGATAAGAATGATTTTATTTAAATCACTGTAGCCAAAAGAGAGTGCGCAGTGTTATCAGTGACCGTACGAATTCATAAATTAGCCTGAAATGTTGAACGGAAAAAAGTTGAAAAGGAGGAGTTGCTGCAAATTTAAAGTACAGTTTAATAAACAACATTCGTTTGTTTAATCCCTCGCAAAACTAAAACAAATCAACTTGATTTTTTTTTTGTTAATTAAAAAGCTTATTTGATTTTGCTGTTGCATTCTGACTTGAATGCAATCAAACATTACTTTTATATTTTTTATATTTCTTTCGCGATCCAATTTTGTTGTATAATACCTAAGACGTAGCTAACGAACGCATGGGGAAGGCAGAAATCAAGCACAACGTTTCCACTTCCTTAGGACAGCACTTCTTTTTGCTCCTGTTCAGCCTCATATAAAAAAATTTCCTGCCTTCTGATTCTTTGATTGAAATCTAGGGTCTTCGAACCCCACCCGCGGGCCAGATGCAGCCGGCGGAGGCGTTCCGGCCGGGCCTTGAATAGCCGTGGTCTGTCCAGTGACTCCCGGCAATAACCCGCCATACAAACGCAAAAAAAACGCGCTTAAAAAAAAAAAGGCGACGCCGCTACGCGCAGCAAAACGCAAACAGAGAAACCCGCAAAAAATAGAGAACTGCATCTAAACGCGGGTTTTCTCACCATAATGTTTATTGCACATTGTCATCATCAGCATTAATATCCATGATTTCTTTTACGTCGTGCCAAGCGTCCTGTGTCATTAACTCTTTCATATTGTTATCATCATATCTATCATTTTCACCTGCAATCTGTGAATATGCATAAATTCCTACACTCTTTGATTGACGCCTGGCGAGTTCCCTGGGTCCCAATTATTTTTAATGCACCAGCTAGCAACGTATTGCATCTAAATATAAAGTATATGCTATCATCCACCCTATATATATGTATTTTTTATTTTGCTTTAGTTTTAATATGCGTATTTAAATGCTTATTTATACGCTTACTGATTTAAAAGAAAAGTGAAACGGTTCTGTATTTAAGGGGGAAAAAATGAAAGCCGTTTACAACTCCCTGTAACGCCGAATTAGAGCGCAGCTCTTGAGGAGGAGGAGGGAATCCCTGCCACCGGAAATTGGGATTGGCTTACCAAGAATAGAGAGGTCAAGGAAATATTCCGAGGACACCTAAGCACTTCTTATGAGTTGTGAATGCGAAAGCACTCTCGGCGCCGAGAGGAGCAGAAGCGGCCGCGGCGTCGACAGGCAGCGCGGCGGTGCGCCGCGCAGACCGCCCTGGCCCGCTGTAGCCCGCTGGTGGCTGCTGCGTCGCTGGGTGAGGCTGCGGCGGGAGTGCGAAGCTCGGCGCGGCGCGTGCTGAAGTCACGTGTCCTTACATCCTCGTCATCGCCCATATAGCTGCGGGTACCAGTTGAAGACGTTTTAGACCTCAAAGCGTAACGTTAGGCCTAACATCAGGCCAGCGCATACCCGCGTCCCCCACTCGCGTCAAACAGTTGCGCGTACCCGTTGACGACGTTAGAGCTCAAATCGTGGGCCTGACGTTACGTCTAACGTCGGGCCAGCGCACACCCGGGTCCCCCCCCCCCCCCCCGCTGCGCCGCCAGCAGTTCGGCTGGCGCCTCGCCAGGCTTTGCAGCCTTTTGCCTCCCATCCGAATGTATTCCTGGGCAAAAAGAAAAAATATAGATATATATCGGGGAGCACAAAGTTTTATATATATAAAACTTCGTGCCCCCCGAGCATCTTTTAGCTTCGCACCGCGTATGAGCAGACCTTCTGCATTCGCGCAGTGTGACGTCCCCTTGGCGGAACTCGGAGCTATAAGTGTAAAACTCCCTATGCAAAATCTTGAAGGACGCCGCATCGCCCTCTCATTTCAACGCCTCGAGAGAACCCCACACGGCCGGCGCCTTCTTGAGATCTTGGGCTATGCAGCAGAAGGAAGGTACCCTTTAGAGGACGCCCTGCCACCTTGGAAAGACGTTGAAATAACGGACCACAAACCGATACCCAAGAAAGGGACGGGCAGAAGAGCCTTCGCAGCTAAGAAACACAACAAGTGGCTGGAACAACGTACAGAAGAAGAAAGAAAGGGAGAAATAAGATACACGGATGCCGCGAAGAACACCACGGCCGTTTCTATAGCATGGACAGATGAAACTGGGAACAAAATTGAAACAGCAGAACTCTCAGAACAGACGTCCGTCAGAGAGGCCGAATTGAAAGCTATATTGGCAGCTGCTGAAGACATTAAAGGAACTCTCCAGCCGGGCTACACGGCCCGAATATTCACGGACTCGCAGACGGCGCTTAAAGCGTGCAGAAACAGCAGAACAAGAAACAGGACAGTTAAAAACATCAAAATAATCGCCAAGGAGCTGAAAAAACAAGGCTCTACACTGATAATCGAATGGCTACCCGGGCACACTGGCATCCCGGGCAACGAGAGGGCACACCAGGCCGCCGCGGAGGCAGCTAGCAGCACCAGCTCTGCAACTGGCCTAACCTCTCGGGAAGAAGCAACCGGGGAAACTCCCATTGACCCAGAAGAAAGGGCCGAATTGGCAAAAGAAGAACGCAAACTCTACCTGAAAGGCCTTCTACTGACAGTAGAAGACCCAATCCCGCAAGGGTACACGAGGTGGGAGAATGTACGATTACGAAGAATCAGGACCGGTACAGCCTTAACACCGGCAAGAAAAGCAACATTTACGAAAAAGGAAGAAGGACATGAAGACATCGACCCTATGTGCAAGAAGTGCATCGCAGGAGGGTTGCTGACAACAACACACATGCTATGGGTCTGCAAGAGTCTGGAGAAATTCAGACAAGACGCATGGGCCTCGCTAACGAGTGAGGCGAAACCCACGAATTTAGAAGCCTGGACCCACCCAAAAGGACAGGCACAACACAGAAAGAAAATCCTGGATTCACTGATACGTTTTATCAGGACATCCGGGGTCCATCAATTCATCTAACCTAATCATCATCATCACCCCTCTCCCTACAACCCTCACAACCCCTCCCTCCTGCCTCAGGTTCACCAGACCATAGGCAGGCGAACCTTTCTATCAATAAAGACACGATTTCAATCAATCAATCTCATTCGCCGTGCAAGCGTGCCGTGCGTGGTCTAGTCAGCAGCGTGTCTGGCTCGCCACCGAACAATCGTCGGTTCGAATCCCGCCTAATATTCTTAAAAATTTTCTTTAAGGCTAATTAAATACTGTATCAACTGAAATCATTTGAGACGTGCGTGCCACCTTTGATTACATTATGTTCTAATCTCTCCCATTCCACGCGGAACGGCACGTTTCACGTGAGCGTTGTGGGCTGTTTGATATTCCCGCGCGAGCTCATGTGGCCGTGACGTCATGACCCTACCGACCAATCAGGAGTTTTCCGTTACGCTACGAACACCGGCTTCACAGCGACACAAACTCCTTAACGCTATCGCGTTAAAAAAAAGCGGCCACGGTTTTAATTTTTTAATCAACCATCCTGCTTTGGTAGCCTTTTCTGAAGAAGAAGGCTGCGGAGGGCACGTCGTCCAGAAACCTCAGGCTGCTGGCGTCGCTTCCATGACGCAGTCCTGCAACAACCGCGCACGAAGGAAAGTACGGCAGTTAGTCACGTCACGCTTAAATTCATGGTGATTTATCCTTTAGTTACTTAATAAATGCATTTGACGGAGATGTTGGGAGTGTTTTGTGCAGTGCCAGCTAACAGTCGCATCAATCGCTCTGATAGTGGCGCTTCCATCGTACATCAATAAAAATCAATTATCGATTGCACCGAGATTGGCCTGCGTAAAAATATGTATATATTGATAATAATAAGTAGTCGTGTCATCCGTATGTTTAAATACCGTGACAGGGCGCGTCTGATGTCTCCGCTGAAGATAAGAAATTTAGCCAGCTCAGATACCACTGCTACTGATAACACATAGAAGATACCACGACGGTATGCACATCCAGATTGAAACGGGAAGGAACTCAACCCAGAATGTCTGGGTTTTACGTATGACGATTTTGTTAGGTATTACCAAAGTACTACTATCGGATTCTAAAAAAAAAAAAAGACAGGTGTGTTTGTATTTTGTCGTTGTATAAACAGTACAAAACAAAATACATTCTAGAGGCAACTCGGACGCTTAATTTGGCCAATAGTGAAGTGAAAGTTTGTGAACTGTTGCGTACTGTTGACTGAGGGACAGGCGGTTTAACTCTGCCAGAGCGTAAATGTGTGCCCTTATTGGGGTATCCACACGAAGGAGAAATCCGCCACTTTCCTCCGGGGAGCGCGCATCACGTGAGACATACGTCATCCCTTTTTGACGCCTCGCGGCGCGTTCTCCTCCGTGGCGGAGGCGCGGAGACTCTCGTTCCATCAGCACAAGAGCTCTGCAGGCATGCGCGCGGCGGAGCCGGGGACGGAGTTTCCCGAGTCGTTGACGTCACGACATCCGTCCGCGGAGTTCTCCTTCGTGTGTATAGAGGAACTTCTAGGTGAAAAGTGATAAATACGTGGCATAAAAAAGACTTCGCAGAAATGGAACATTCTGGGACTCACCGCGATATTTACGAGAGCTTTTGCGTGCCTCGGTCCCATGATGCTCTGCAATGAATTGAGACGAGTGTGGGCAGTAGAACGCGCGACATTCATTCTTGGACTCACGACATGCTCACATGCATTCGTGTCTTCGTGCATCCATGTGCAGCCACGCTAAGAGCTAGATGCATCACCTCTATACTCTGTTTCATACTTAGCGTGCAACGCTGTCAAGCTACTGGCGCGAGCGCGTGGCTTCATCTATGTTGTTTTTTTGCGCGAGATCGCGCAAATGATCAACGAGATCAAGCCCCACGCTCGTGCCAGTAGCTGTGACAGCGTTGCCCGCTAAGTATGAAACAGAGTATAGGTGTGTAGTAAAATTTGTTTTTTCTTCGGTCACATGTATACGTATTCGATGCTTCCTTCGCCAAACCCTCCCATCTAACAGTTGGTAAGTTTCTGCAATGTTGCATACTACAGCTCCTCAAACGAGAACAACTCGTAAACCACGATCTTTTTTAGCGCTTATGCCTATAGGGTCCTGTGTTGTGTTTCCGGGCTTATTTAGGGGGGGGGGGTATTTATTTCTTCAAGGATTGGTGTTTTGCGGTGTTTATATTCGGTTTCGATCGGACCAAGAAGTCGATGTTTATCGGTGTCTAAAGAAAACAAGACGCAGGCATGAGATTACTCATTTTCTAGGGGAGATGACGGCAACACGAACGACGTACTTGGAAAACGTCCCGCGGTAGAAGAAAAACGAGAGAAGGACTGTGGTTCCCGAAGAAAAGAACAGCCTCCCAAACCGTTCGGTGCTGGCCAGTGTTCCGAGTAAACGCAACGATGCGGAGTAGCACCGTTGTACACGTTTCTTCAAAAGAGGAACGGAAGCTCGCTTCGGTCCTTTCTCAATCTCGGAACAAGTTCCCGTTACAAGTTCCAGTGGTTAAAAAGGAACGCGCGTTGCCGTCACGTGTCTAAGATTAGTAACGTGTCTTTACATTAACGTTACGATTGCGTGTCTTAATTAAATACTGTGCGGGATAATCCGTGGATAAAATGAAGCGAGGCAAGGCAAAAATATCCACACCGAACTACACGTGTCGTATGTCTCCATGACCACATTTGTTCCAGTTCTTTGTTTTCGACTATCTCTGGGGCACTTCCCCATCTCTTGGTGTGGAGGCAGATGTTGAAATAGCCGATAAAAAATAAAGCCTAAATGCCTACTTAATCCGGGTAAAATGGCTGATATATAGAAAAAAAGGAATGTCGTTCCTTTAGTCGTTTTCTCAAAAAGTGTAACGAACTCCTGTATTTTTTCCCTCACTCATAGCTTTTACAGGGCTGCAGCCTTAAAGGGCAACTCCGCTCAATTCGAAAAATTTAGGCTTACATGTGATTCCATTTCACAAAGTACTACTCAACAGCTCTACGTCTTCGGATTCGCGAAATGTTGAATATTATTTGTGTAATCTTAATTTAAACATCAGCCGATACCGAAACCGAAACTTCGGTTGCGTCAGGCAACATTGGTCCCGTGTCCTCAGAGTCATGGCCACGTCACGTCGAACCACGTGGTCTTGTGACGTTCGCAGGCGCGAGGTACAGGACACGCGACGCGGGCAGGTCGCTTCGCATGGCGTGGACGGTGATGGCCCGGGGGAGAGGGGGAAGGGGAGAACACGAAAGAGGAGAGGGGGAGCGGAGAAACCGGACTTGCGATAAACGCGCAGGGCAGCGCAAACTAGCGCATCCGCGTTACGGTGATCACGTGGACGCCGTAGAGCCAACACCGGGAGGAGAAACTCATGACGTCATCGTTCAATTTCGCTCCGAGAAGTAAAAACAACCAAAACGTGAGAATGACGTAGTCATGCCTTTGGCGTAGTGGTTCAACGTTGGCCGCTCCAACCCCGTCGCATTGACTGCGCTGACGATTGCGCCTCACGTCGCACGCTAGAGTTGGCAGATTTCGGCGACTTGGCTCGTTTGAAAGTTTGCTGGCCAGTTTATTAAATATATAGACGGAATTAGATCGTAATATTTGACATGGGGTCTTCCTATATGATACTGAAGAGGGCTGCATAGTTTTCTAAATGCCAGTCAAAATGAAGCGGAGTTGCCCTTTAAGTCGGGATCAGACTGCTCATATATACATCATACAAGAGAGAGTTTGCAAACACGAGTTACCGCAATATCCGTGGTTCGAATGCCGCGTGCCCAACTCCTTCTCCTCGAACGCATTGCCGTACGGCATTCGAAGCACAGATCTCGCAGCGACTCGCGTTCGAATCTGTACATGCATTGCAGACCGTCTTTTGAATACGATGTATAAATGCAGCGTGCCCCCGGCTTGACGGCGCAGTCGCAGAGCTGCATATTGGGAGAGTTTGGCCGATGGGCGGAGCAAAGGCCACCGCCAGCGCCGAATATTCACCCGCGGTTAAAGCGTGAACTAAAAGTGCGACACAGCGTCGACCAATCAGCAGACCACGACGTCACAATATTGAAAACGACATTTAAAACGTGAAATAGAAGTGTCCAATTTCGGGCGCCTCGGTGACAGTTTGCTTTGGCTTGGAGCGCACGTTCGTTTATTCTACCGTTGGATATGGACGTGACGAAAACCTCACATGCGCCAAGTTTTCAGTCACCAAGAGTTATACCTTTACTCTAGCGACGCTAAAACGGCTTAAATTAGTCGAGTCGCAACTTTCGAGCTCACGACCACCGCTAGGGGCTGTTTCGCGGCCTGTGGTTGGCCACGAGATGCTCGCCTATTTAAACCAATGAATGGCCAAACTCCTCCCAATACATACACGACTCTGCGCAGTCCTAAAAGATCGCACATCATGCAAAGACACGGTCTGCCGACATGATGACCGTTGTGGACACAGCTCAAGCATGTTCAAGCATGTCTGCCTCATACATTTGTAGGCTAGAACCGACGTTACTAGATTACCTCAGTTGTGGAACTCCCGCGGAAGGGGAGTACCCCCACTCCCCTCAGTCACTTCAGTCCGCCTCCCGTCGTTTGAAGCGCCATCTAGATTTTCGTTTCATAACTGTGTGTTCCATAGAGCAGAGCTGGAGCGCCATCTAGACGCTGTGCTTCGAAACGTACGTATTCCATAGAATACACTGCAGTTACCATAGCGGCCGTCCGGCGCGTCGAACGACGGGAGGCGAGTCGTGGTGAGTGAGGGGGGTACTGCCCGTGCAAGCAGCGTCTATGAGCAGTTCCGTAACTGAGCTAATCCACAACGTTGGCTGGGACAACGTTACTAGTAACATTGGCTGAAACATACCTGGCAGACAGTTCTTTTTTTTTCTCTTTTTTTCATGACCAATGTAACAGTGTCGCGTCATACAAGGCAGAAACACTTCAAACGGTGTTCTAGAAATTCTCTTGTAGGATGTTGTAGCAGTACGTGACCGCAGCTTTAGAGATTTCGCATCCGTGGCAACGTAACCTCGATGACGTCACATTGTCACGTGCCACTGTGGTGACGGCTTTACATATTTGCAAAGTTCTGAATAAGATAATGAATAAGATAAAGAAAAAGTTGAAATAAGATAATGGTTGGTTCCTTGAAACTTTGCCATCTCGATTCGGACCGCGCGATGCAGAGCGCAAGTTTGTCTAGCTCCTCTTGCAGGGGCTGTATGGTGACTGTCAGAATCGCCGAGCTCTGATTGGCTCTGACGGCGGAGAGTGGGTAGACCTCGAGGCAGCTTGCTTTGAGGTCTACCCACTATCCTTCAATCAGAGCCAATCAGAGCTCGGCGTCGTTCTGACGTCACCGCAACTCCTGCACAAGAAGCAGACGACTTGCTCTCCGCATAGCTTCGTCAGTCTATTATTGCAGTGAAAAAAAAAACAAAAAAAAACCTGCATAGTTTTTTTTTTTTTGGCTGTGGTACTGAATTTTTGCGATCTTACTCGGACAACCTCGAAACTTTTTGCGCACGGGCTTTGATTATTCCGGGTGCCGTTGCCGAGAATTTCCCGGCAATTTACGTGTGTGAAATTCCTGCCAACTTGCTCGCTGAGCGAGTAAGTTTGCGGGAATTTCACACGCGTAAAAAAATAGACCATTCCGATAATCGCCTTCTGGGCGCTGCCATCTTTTTCTGCTGAGCTGTGGAACGCGTTTTGAGCATGCGCAGTCGCTCTCTTCTGCGAAATATCAGACGTCGCGCATGCGTTCACAGCCCAATGACTCAGAATTTCTCGCTCGGAGTGATTTAAAACATCTCACCAGCACATTGCGGTCTTTGATGCAGTCGATCCCCTGTGGAAGAAAGGAATGTGATTACGCGATATCCTTGATTTTTTCGAAGGACATGCGAACATATGCGCTCTGGTTGGGATATGGTGGCCGAGGTGACCTGTAGGCTTTGGTTGTACTACACAGCGCGACACTGTAATGCCTGAGTCCCGCTATGCACCATTCCAATTTTTACAAGTCCTCAGCCTAGCGTGCGATCTCGTCAGTCCAGCATGCGCATGTTCGTCGCTTCGGAAATCGAGCAAATCACGCGCCATAAGCACGAATACTGAAATCGGAACCGGCCAGAAGCCCTTTTTCTGGAGACTCCTGGCTTTGAGACATGCCTTTCTAGCGCGAGCGCTCATTCTGCGGAAGAACGCATCAAAGCAGCGATCTTGCTGACTATCTTTTCGATTTGTGTGTGTCTTGTTTGAACCTTTTCCCCTTCCTTCTTTCTCTTTCGTCTTGATGCTCAGACCGGAACTGGCAGGCCCTATACATAGGTTGCACTGACGTAATTTGGTCCTCCTTTCTGGTGGCCGAACTTCCTCGAGCGTAGCCTTTACTGTGCATATTCTACGAGCAGTACACGAGCGTCGCGAGCGAGCGGAAACAAGTGAGCAGAGCTTCATTATACTTCGTTTCACTTTATCTGCGAGTGAAGCCAAAGCTAGAAGCGCGAGACCAGCGCTTTTTGCGTTTCTGCCCAGCTCGCGCGCTCGAGCAAGGCCTGAAGGCACGGAGCTTTCGTGCTCGCGCTTCCAGCTTTGCCTTCGCTAGCCCATAAGGTGAAACGAAGTATAACTTAGCAGGTTTTGGCCACCAGAAAGGAGGAAGGATATGACGTCACGTGCAACCCATGTATTAGGAGTGGCCATAAGAGAGAGAGAGAGAGAGAGAGAGAGAGAGATGTGTTGAAAAGAAAGGAAGCCTGGAACGGAGTGGCCATAAGAAGAATGTGTGACAATCACGCATTCTTCGTAAATACCTTCTAACGGCGTGGAGAGATCGAAACGATGTTTTACCACATACCAGAAGTGACGACATTCAAGATGGCTGCGCCCTTGTAGAAGAGGTGCATAGACGATTGCAAGCAGGGCATCTGGCCGCCGCCATGTCTCTGCACGTGCGGACAAGCACGCACGCTTCGCGTGCTCATGCCCATGGGGCATCGGTTGGGCCGCAAAGCTTGCGATAGGCCTTTCCGCTAAACTACCCAAGCATCGAACGAGAATGTTGGGAACATAGGTACACGTGCTGGACGTGCTCGCCTTTCCCTCTTAGGGAGGAGATGGGACCGTCACGCCTCTAGCGGTACGTTTCAGCTGTGGAGACAACAACCCGTATTTTCTTGTTTGTTTTTGATCCGAGAAATCCAAGATCACAATTCGAAGGCCGCTCTTCGTGCGACCAAACCACTGGTCAGTGCGAAGCGCTCATTCTCAGACCGTGCGAGCTTCAATTTCATTGTTTTGCTGTGTTAGTAAACACCTGGCTGTGGGCACAACAAGCTCGATAAAGCGCCCTCCTATAGTTTGATCTCCTGCCCAGTGCCCAATAGAAAATATTCGAATTAAATAACCACAGTAAAGCGTCCGTGGAACGCCATGCGTGCGAAGTGCCATTTGTTTTAGATTTTTGCTTTCGAACAGTTATAGCCGAAGACGCCAGCACGCGCTACGCGTGTACTTACATTTCCGGCATTCTTTTTGATGCTTGGTGCAATTCGGCAAAAGGTCTACAGTTTATAGACCTTTTTACAAAAGAGCGTGTGGCCGGCGCCATCTTGAGTCTTCATGCGTATGGCGCGTGCTTTGCTCGCTTTCCGAAGCGACAAACATGCACGTGCTGGGTTGTGAAGGTCGCACGCTGGACTGTGATGTTGTAAACATTGGAAAGGCTCCACGTTCCCAAAAATAACGTGTGGCCGGTGCCATTTGAGTGTTCATCCGTATGGCGCGTGCTTTGCTTGCTTTCGAAGCGACAAACATGCACGTGCTGGGTTGTGAATATAGCACGTTGGACTGTGATGTTGTAAACATTGAAAGGTCTATAGACGTTCCCGGCGAACGCGTGTGGCCGGTGCCATTTTGAGTGTTCATGCGTATGGCACGTGTTTTGCTCGCTTTCGAAGCGACGAACACGCACGTGCTGGGCTGTGAAGATCGCACGCTGGACTGTGATGTTGTAAACATTGAAAGATCGATAGACTTTCTAAAAAGAACGTGTGGCCGGTGCCATTTTGAGTGTTCGTGCGTATGGCGCGTGCTTTGCTCGCTTTCCGAAGCGACGAACACGCACGTGGTGGGCTGTGAAGATCGCACGCTGGACTGTGATGTTGTAAACATTAGAAAGGCTCCAGACCTTCCCAAAGAACGTGTGGCCGGTGCCATCTTGAGTGTTCGTGTGGTGCGTGCTTCTCGCTTCCAAAGCGACGAAACGCACGTGGTGGTGTGATGATCGCACGCTGGACTTGGATGTTGTAAACACTGGAAATGTCTGTAGACCTTTCCAAGAAAGAACGTGTGGCCGGTGCCATTTTGAGTGTTCGTGCGTGTGGTGCGTGCTTTGCTCGCTTTCCAAAGCGACGAACACGCACGTGGTGGGCTGTGAAGATCGCACGCTGGACTGTGATGTTGTAAACATTGAAAAGGTAGACCTTTCCAAAATAAACGTCCGGCCGGTGCCATGTTTGAGTGTTCGTGCGTGTGGTGCGTGCTTTGCTCGCTTTTCAAAGCGAGCGAACACGCACGTGGTGGGCTGTGAAGATCGCACGCTGGACTGTGATGTTGAAAACATTGAAAAGGTGAGACCTTTCCAAAAATGAACGTCCGGCCGGTGCCATATTGAGTGTTTGTGCGTGTGGTGCGTGCTTTGCTCGCTTTCCAAAGCGACGAACACGAACGTGGTGGGCTGTGAAGATCGCTCACTGGACTGTGATGTTGTAAACATTGAAAAGGTAGACCTTTCCAAAAATGAACGTCCGGCCGGTGCCATTTTGAGTGTTCGTGCGTGTGGTGCGTGCTTTGCTCGCTTTTCAAAGCGGCGAACACGCACGTGGTGGGCTGTGAAGATCGCACGCTGGACTGTGATGTTGTAAACATTGAAAAGGTAGACCTTTCCAAAAATGAACGTCCGGCCGGTGCCATTTTGAGTGTTCGTGCGTGTGGTGCGTGCTTTGCTCGCTTTTCAAAGCGACGAACACGCACGTGGTGGGCTGTGAAGATCGCACGCTGGACTGTGATGTTGTAAACATTGAAAAGGTGAGACCTTTCCAAAATGAACGTCCGGCCGGTGCCATATTGAGTGTTTGTGCGTGTGGTGCGTGCTTTGCTCGCTTTCCAAAGCGACGAACACGCACGTGGTGGGCTGTGAAGATCGCTCACTGGACTGTGATTTCGTAAACATTGGAAAGCTCTATAATATAAAGTGACAGGCAGAAACAACCGACACCGACAGCCTCAGGCACGTGCATGCAGCGTGCACGAGAATGTGTATACCTTCGACAGACTCGATCACTCGTGCTTACTTAACGAGCACCGAGACTGCAAGCCTGCCAGAGGTATCATTGCGTGCATGCCGCACGCGTTTGCGTCCTGTCGGTGCCGGTTGTTTCTGTTTGTCGTTCTCGTGGGACTCGGGCATTATCGCGATCAAGCGATTGCCGTTTTTTTTTTCCTTCTATTTCTTCCCTTAAAATTAAATGGCTGCCAAAAAAAGAAAAGCAACAAAGTGGCGGAAAATTTTTCATTTATGGTAGCAGCCTAAGCAGTAAAACTTGCCGCCCGTCAGTACTCTGCCTGAGTAAAAATGCAGTAAAGCGCCGACATCGCGTAGTGTACATGATAAGTGTAGAGCAGAAAATAGGCAATTCGACTATTACAGTCGGTAGGGTGAGTCGCAAGATAAAATTACGGGCTCCGAAAAAAATACTTCACCTCAATCAGTTTTACTAAGGTCAAAGCCATATTTCTTGCAGGAATTATGATATGTAGAATTTTTCCGAGCGCTTTTCGGGAGTAAAAATATTCGTATAAACAAGCCAATAAACTGAGTGCAATTAAACTTTTCACAAAGGTGCCTTTTGGGCGGTGCACTCATCCTACTCAAATTTTATGAGCGTAGATTTCGGAAAAACAATCTAAGCCGAAAAAAATAAACTTTTTCCCCCACAGGGAAGAAAACGGCAGAAACCGTCTGGTTGACGCCGCAACTCGCAGATGGCGCAACATAAAGCCCAACACGTGATAGCATTTTTTTAGATAGAATGCTCGAAAGCAGACCCAGCAGATCCGAGCGTGTGTGGCGCCATCTGTGAGATGTCAAGCCGAAGGTTTTTGGCGTTTTCCTACCAGTGCATAAAAAAAGGGGAAAAAAAAGTTTACTACTCTTACTTTTTTTTTTACTTCCACTTATTACATTAGGTATGATAAACGCCCCACCTAAAGACACATTTATGAAAAGTTTCAATGCACTCCGTTATTGAAGTTTTGTGCGAATTTTCTCACGCCCGAGTCGCACTCAGAAATACCCCATACAACGCGAATTAAGATCACCTCTACCTCACGATGTTCCTATCGATCACCACGTTAGAATGACAATTTGAAAAGAGCAATACGACTTCCTAACTAAAGTTTTAAAGGAACACATTTCTTTTTTAGTTATCATTGGACGTTATGTATTTGACTATTTGTCGATTGCATCCTCTCACGGCTGCTGAAACAGTGGCACGTCAAAGATGCCAATACCATAAATGGTAGAAGCAAAATAATATTTTGAAACGCGTATTAGAACATCTCGACGTGGTCCAAGCTGGCACTTTAATGACGATTCTCCTAAGATAATTTATTATTCCAGGACTGACACGACCTTCGTTCGTGCAAGCGCAGAATATGATCGAACTAATTTGTTTATAAAAGTGCATCTGTGTTCTTATAGAAGTGAGGTGAGGAGGACAGAAACCTGAGTAGATGACGTCCGAAGCATGAGTTCATGACGTCCGAAGCAGACCGTCGGAAGCACAAGTTGATTACGTCAAAACCATGAGTTCATAACGTCATAAGCATGAGTCAATGACGTCAGAAGCATGGTACTTGACAATGTTAGGAGTGTGAGTTGATGACGACAGAGGCATGAGGAGATGACGTTATAAGTATGAGTTGATGAGGTTAGAAGTAGGAGTTGATGACGTCAGAAACAAGAGCTGATGTATACGTATGCGAGCTTCCAAGTGTCAGCTCACAGCGCCCGTACCTCCTTGAAGTCATCGTTCATGATGCACTCGATCTCGAACCGTGGAAACCCTTTGGAGAATTCCTTCACAACGCAATCTATTTTCTGTAAAGTAATAAAAGCAAATCCTTGAACAATGCATCGTGGCAGGAAACGAGAGTATACAAAGGCTGTTTCCGCGTCCTTTCAATATAATAAATACAAAGTATAAAGCTACAACACACAACGGATTTCGTGATCTCGGGTGATGCGTGACGGTGTACGTCACTGGGGCACCAATGCATGCACTGTCTTGTTTTTCAACGGGTAGTCAACCCGCCGTCATGAAAGGATAACAACCTCAAACAGCGTAACAAGGCGCACGCAACTACCGCAAGGCCAAAAGTGTCTGAGACGTCATGCACACAAAGGAGATAGCTTAAAGCTGAAGCGGGACACAAACTTATAACAAAAAAGCGAGCCCAAATGGTGGCAGTTCTCGATCTCCTTCAGCCAGTTTTACAGCGAAGCTGTATATGACTCGTTGGTCGGATCTATTTCGTGTCGGCGTCCTCACGAAAAAAAAGAAAAAAAACACTTTCAGCGATTGAGGCGGAAAGTGCATATCACGCATACAAGATACAGCACAGCATTCGTTTCAATAAAGAACAAGCACAAAACAAGCATCCGCACCACACAATTGATGATAAGGCGCTCCTGATAGCTATGCGAAGCACGTAGCGCTCACCACATACGTTTCCCGGTAAAGATGACTGTTACGCAAGCTGTCACGGCGACGGCAGCTTTCGACGTGGGGAGTGACGTCACTAGCCTGTCATACATGGTGTTTTACATAAGAGTGACAAAAAATTTCTCAAATTAATGTATTCGAGGTAAAAAGATAATTTTCTCAGGACCGCATTACTCGTGGTGGCGGACGTCAGAAAATGTGCGATACTTATTAATGGGTTCGCTAATCAACTAAAAATTACTAGGGCTGGGCAATTGATCGATTAACCTTCCGATTAATCGATTAAGGCTTTAATCGCGATCAAATTTTTTAACCGGTTAATCGGTTTTTTAATCGGTACTCAAAAGAAGTCCGTTCCCAGCCAGGTGCTATGAGCAAGGTTCAATTCTCGCGCTCGCGAAGCGTCACGTGTTCGAGGATATACATTACAGTTCTGCCGAGGCCAGACGAACAAGCTGGGCCCGCAATTGATCCCCGCGCGACCGCGAAACTTCACGTGTTGAGGATCTATTACACATCCTGCCCAGGCAAGACAAACAAGCAGAAAAACAAGCTGGGAAGCTAACAACGCCATGGTTACTTGTTCCAGTATTCGGCACGTAAAAATGGACGAGTTCACGAGTATGAAAGGCAATCTCGCTGGAAAGTTTGGGTTTAAAGTAAACTCCAGCGGTGAAGTTTTTAACTCGAAGGAAGTCCACTGCATCATCTGCAAAAAGCCGTTTTCGTACAGTGGAAGCGTAAGTTCGCTTCAGTATCGCCTACGAGCGAAGCACCCATGTAGCTGCAGCAAGGACCATCCGCCAAAACGCAGACAACAATCAACGCCTTCTCATCGAGGTTCCTTTCTCTGAAAAAGAAGAAAGCATCGCCCAAGCTCTGACTTCTTGTCTTCCTGTCGGAGAATGTGGACAAACTTCTTTGTCTTCGGAGCTGGAGCAAAAATATGTGAGTCTTTGAATCGTTGAACTATATGTATCCTCAATTCTAAATGTCCTTTGCGCCGTGTAACAGAGAGTAAAATAAGTCTTCAAAGGCAAGACGAGTTGTTGCATTCTTTTTAATATATTATTTATAAAAATTAACGCAACCGATTAATCGATTAATTAATCGATTAAAGGGTGGCGATTAATCGGGTTAAAATTTTTAATCGACGCCCAGCCCTAAAATTACCAATAAAATTTTTAATGAGTGAAAATAGACATATGGTCCCAGTAAGAAACTTGCTGAGCGTCATCGAAAACCCTAAATCAGTTTTTCAGAAATACTTTGAGCGCGTGAGAAGCGCGGTAGTGCGCTAAAGTTACCACTCGTGGAGCAGGTATAAGGCTGGGACTCTCATAAGAGACGGAAAAATCGCGCGGGCACCTTACCGGAACCGTCAGCCTTGTACCTGCTCCACGAGTGGTAACTTTAGCGCACTACTATGCTTCTCATGCGCTCAAAGTCTTTCTGAAAATGACTGATTTAGGGGTTTTCGATGACGCTCAGCAAGTTTCTGATTGGAACCATATACCTATTTTCACTAATTAAAAAGTTGAATAGCAATTTTTAGTTACTTAGCGAACTATTAGTTAGTAAGTATCGCGCATTTTCTGACGTCCGCCACCACGAGTAATCCGATTCCGATGGAAATTATCCTTTTACCTCGAATACACTAATTTTAGCAATATTTGTCACTCTTACGTAAGACACCCTACCCTGTATATAAAAAATTTTGGTACAGTGCATTTACTTTTCTTTCGTCAATCAGTTGGTATAGTGCAGTGGGCAGATACTGGAAAGGGGGGGGGAGGGGAGGGGTGGCCGAGTGGGCTAGGCTCACACCAGCTCGGAGCACGTGGAGCGAAAGCTCGCGCTGCAGAACCCAAGGGTCCTGGGCTATAATCCCCACCCCTGCCCGTTTCGATCTGGATGAGCATCGTACCGGCGTGCGGTCGTGTATCACTACTGCGTGGTGCACGTTAAAGACCCCAGGCTAGTGGTTGTACTTCACTGGCGAAATTGCTCATCTACAGCGAGTGACTCGTCGCAACTTCGAAATGGCTGACGAACTACAAGCTGTATAAATATCCACACAACCCCAATTATTATTACTTAAAAGGGCTGTGCAACGATATTGGGTAGGAACGTTTCTCACTTTACACCAGCTTACTGGCTCTATAGTGGCGACCCAAGAATACTCGAACGCAACGTTACTGACCAAGAAGCGTCTTCGTCGCGGCGGAATTTCAAGGATGAAAGCGGACCTTTTCTTTTAGTATCTCCTTCGCAAAATTTGCGAAGGAGATACTGCGAAGGCCAAGGGAAAAAATCCATTGGCCGCTTTCTTTGACTTCGAGTTGAGGGGGTCAACGGATTCCGTTTCTTTTTGCGAATTTTTCTGTGATTGCCATGGCGCAGAGAGAGCAAAGAAAGCCAACGTGTGTTTCATAGGTCATAAATGTCAAGGTATAATTCTAAGCTGTATTTATTGAAAGTAGAAAAAGTGTTGTATCGCTCCTTTAAAGGGTTCATGAAATTAATTTTGGGTCGATATAAATGAATTTAGATTGGGATTTTACTAATTTAGCATATCGTCTAGTGGGCAAAAAAAAGGTCAGAAGGCAGACATTTGTACGTAACGCGTTACAACTAACGAGTTACTTATACCTAGTTACTATTTTCGGTAACGAGTAACGTATTTAGTTACTTTTTCAGAAAAGGAACGAGTAACGGTATTTAGTTACTTTTAAGGCCAAGTAACGAGTAACGGCATCTCGTTACTTTTGAGGAGTAACATGTACAGCACCACTTAAACGGCCTTGTTTATCATTCTAGCCTTAGTATCTGTCTATTGCGACAAATGCAGATGAAAAACCAGAAAAACAAACAGTATGACAATACAACAACGTATATCGCTGAACACGTCAGTCGAACAGTTCGACTGACGTGTCCAGCGATGAACGTTGCTGTACTGAACTCTACAGCTGGGAATGTCCTACACCCAGCGAACAGATAAGGTTCGTTGGTTGAACTTTCTAGAACCGGGTACGGACCGAATGTAAACCCGGAGGTTGCAAACACGGGAAGGCACATAACCCATTACCCGCTGTCCACAATGAAGGCGCAGTTCCCGAAGATTCACCAGCTCTTCCTGAAGCACAACACTGCCGTTCCTTCGAGCGCGTCAGTAGAACGACGCTTCAGCGTCACCAGAAATGTATTTCTCGAGGAACCGAGGAAACATAACTGATGAAAACTTCGACAGGCAGCTGAACGACTACTAAAAATAAAATAATAAACCATGAAACAAAAACAGTTGTGTATTTGGTCTTCAAATTAACGTGAAAAGTAACTCGTTACTTTTGAGGTAACTCACGCGTTCCTTTTGAGAATCGGTAACGAGTAACGTATTTAGTTACTTTTTGAGCAAGTAACGAGTAACGGTATTTAGTTACTTTTTTGGGTAACGTGTACATGTCTGGTAGAAGGTGATGACGATGCAATTAACGGAGAGGTCTTTGGTTCGATACCAGGACCAGCCGGAATTTTTCAGTCGCGCACCAGTTACCTAGCTGTGTTTGGAGATTCGTGTTTGTTCTTCGTCCCCTTGTTTTCCCTCTCCATGGATTATTATCATTAAGGTAGAAAGTCAAAGCCCTGCTTTTCAATGCGGAAATTTAAAGAACATAGATGACTATTTCGTACCTCCTTTCCTTCGAAAACTCTCCGCCTTTTCACTGTGATACATCCGCGGAACCCGAAGCACGTCGCCCGACCCTGGATCCGTTCACACCTCAGCTGACAGTACGGAAGGAGCTACGCTCTTGGTGGCCCAACCACCCGTCCCACCCTTCTCATCACCTTACCCCATTCTCTGCGCGTGGGAATGCGCAAATGTGCGTGATTACGCGGCGAAAGATAGTAGTGTGACTGACCCAACGAAAACGTAGCCTCCACAGCACTGTCATCTTAGGGGTGAACGGAGGATAGTTGCGTGCAGTGCTGCGGAAGCCACGTGCGGGAGAAAGGGGCAAGCAACTTTGGTCCGAAATGTGAGCGACGGGCTTCTAAAAAAAGGGGGGGGGGGGGAGGATGGCAGTGTGCGGGTACAGAAATGATGGTCCGAGCGAGAGGGGAGTTCCTCCTTTCCCTCCTCTCGAACTGCTAGTGGTATATTCTCGCCCCTGTACCTTTGGTAACGCTGCGCGATTTGCAAGTTGTGGAAGAAAGCTAAGAAAGGAAGAAATTGAAAAATAATTTCATGGTCACTTCAATGATACTTTCTATTTTGCGGTTTTGACATTAAAGGCATCTGCGATAAGTGCAAGAATTCATATAAGTTGCTGCCTAGGAACACGAACAAGTTGAAGTTAATTGTTTTAAGATTTTCGAATAAGACATAGCGGAAAACGTAGCTACGTTACCCATTGCTTGATATAAGTGATGTAAGTATGTTACCCGTTACCGCTTTGAAAATGTAACGAATAAGACGTCACAAAAAAAATAAAAAAGAAAACGCGTTACCGGTAAACGCCGTCACTATGAGGCGTTACCGCTAAAACACAACTCACCATGATTTCTTCTCCCTTCTCCAAGAAATCGTTTATCATCGCGAATAGGGGAAGCATCCGCAGCTTGCACTTATGGAACACTTGAAGGGGGAAAAAAGTAAGGAAACCGGGAATCACTTTATTTTGTACGACATAGTTGCATTGCATAGGGCCAAACCAACAAAGTGTGCACGTTTATGAATTATAGAGAACTAAACTTCCGGTAAAGTAATGAACTACTACTAGCCTGACTCAAATATTAAAATATCCATGATGTGCACGCCGCACACTGCTCCCTAAACGTAAACATGGCATCGGCTCTTTTTTTATTAAGGGGGGGGGGATTCTTGTATAAAAAGGCGCTTGGGACGAGCTCATTTCACACCGGGATCTTTTTGGCAGCCTTTTAGCTGTGAAAGAAACAGAACAAACCGGCGATCCCTTGTTTGTGCTAAGTGCGTCGCACTCCATACGTCGGAAAATTTACAAAAATATACGGCGTTATCTACAAACAGGTGAGATTATTTAATAACTGTTGAGCGTATTATGAAACTTTAAAGGGATGCCAGCGACGTTACGGCCGCGCGGTTCTGCGACGTCAGCAAAGCCGTGGACCTCTAATTTTTATCAAAACTAAAGATTTTTTTTGTGAAAATGTTAAAGGAAATTTTGTTTTAATAAAAAGTCAGCAACATGCTGCTACGTTTTTCTTTCTTTTTTAATACGAATATTAAAAAAGAACGTTGTTGTGAGCCATTGAGATGTTGGTTCCAAAGAAAACATAAAAAATAAATAAAGACAGTCAACTTAACTTTGCCTTCGTTTTTGTTTTTACAATACTGCGAAGCTTTTGGTTAACAAAGGAGAGGCAAAAAATAATTTGTACAAAAACAAAACAATACCATATTCACACACACATACGTAACAGATTTGTACAAGCAGGGTGGTCACCCATCGCAAATTGCAACATATATTCTACAAGCATAGGAAAACAATCGCGTAGTCTTAACTCAAACGACTTTTTGTCGGTGCATGCCGACGACTACATTAGGCAGAGCCTTCCATTTTTACCCTCGTTCTATAAAAAAAAAAGCGCAATTGCCCTAACGTTGCATGCCCTCTGAGAACGTGAAGTTGAAGGGCCCAAGTACGATTGCTGTTCTATCTTTGTTACAGGCCATTGGTAATGAAAAAAAAAACATTTTTTTTAATCTGGATATTTGTTCTCGCGTTGTCAGCGAGTCCAGCTCTGCCTCACGTTTCATTGCAGAAACAGATTCCGTGCGCTTGTATTTAGAAAAGATAAACCGAAGGGCCAAATTTTCTATTCTTTTATTTTGAGAAACTTGATATTTCCGATATGGATCCCATATAGCACATGCATCTTCTAATACCTGGCGTACATAACACCTGTAAGCAGTTAAACGACCGTTACAATTAGCATGCCGTAGATGGCTTAGAAACAATAACTTTATGTAAGCTTTTGCACAAATGTAGTCCACATGATTGGTAACGTATCACTGAGCAAAACATCCAAGTACTTGAGCTCATTTACCTTCATGAATTGAGTGCTACCAATTTTCTACTGATAATCTAAGACATGTATCTTGCTAGAAATGCTACAGAACACTGTCTTATCGAAATGGATGAACATATTCTATCTAAAAATTGTTCACTTTATTTACAATACTTCGTGCATTGAAACTTAGAAGTCGCAGGTGCTTTCTAGGGAGTGCTTGACGTCATTTTCTACTGTTTTGCTGAGTTCGTTGATTTATTTATTTGCACAATTGCCTTACATTATCGTCCCACTCAAAAACTTGACTTCCTATTTTTATTTTATCGTGTACCAGAAAACCTGCCTCCTCGTTATCGTGGTTACCCTTGCTACTTTTCCACAGTAGTATGCACTTTGAGTTGACTGCCAATAATCGTGTTTTAACGTTATCTTGGTCTCCTTTAAGCGTCTGAGTTGTTTGAGCACGCTTTCTTCTTTCTGCGTAATCGAGAAATTTTACTGCAACGGGTCGATTTTTGTTTGTTCTCCCAATCCGGTGTAAGCTCTCGACTTTCACGTGGATTCCAAGCATATGCTCAAACACATTAACAAGTACATTTAGTAACTAATTTGTTTCGCCTACCCTCTGGGACACCAAAAACCATAAGATTATTTCGGTGATTTCAATATTCTACCTCGACAAGTTTTTTCTGGCATTCCGTCAGATTATGTTATATTGTTTTACCATTTTTTTAATAGCCACTATTTACACTTTCTGTTCTTTAGTTTCTTAAACCGTTGCTTTAATTTGGATGACTTTCTTGGTTAGGCTGTCGAATTCGCTCTCAAATTTCTTTTGGTTATAGTTTTGATTTGGCCTAGGTCTCTCATAATTACAGTTAGCGTGTCTAGAATTGCCTTTACCATTTCTTCTATTGTAGGGCTACTGCTTTGTTCGACATCTTTAGGAGCTGATTTGGTTTAATGTCTGAATTCATATCGCCCGATAGAATATGTCACAGTGGCCCACTAGAACGATTTTCCACTTTTAACTTAAAACAATTTAAATCCGCGTCGTATTAAGATTTTTTAAATTTTTATTTGTAAGTTTGATTGATACAAGTATACTTCAATATTTTTATACAATAGATGTACCACCTAGCCATACTGTTGAGCTAAATTACAGTATTAGAGCATACAAAGTTGATTTTTGAATTTTATTTAGAGTATGTTAGATTTATTTGGCCCTCGCTCTATAATAATAGTTTTAGTGAGCAGTAACGGGTTGGAATCGCGCTTCAAACACAGGCATAGATCGACATTTTTATAGCCGGCATGGGGTCTCAGCCTTAAATATTTTTTCATGTTATCTCGAATACGGTATTGAGTCATTTAGAAACTCGTTTTTCAAGAGGAACTGTACTCTACATTGAACTAAGCCCATTTTAAGAACTCATAAAGGTTCGAGAGACAATCGGAAGAACCCCAGAAAAGCCTCAGAAGACCTCCAGATGTCTCGAAGACACACAAAAGACCTTCAAAAGACCACCAGAAGACCGCCAAGAAACGTTCATAAGACTTGTAAAAGACCTCCAGAAGACCTTTAGAAGACCTACCGAAGACATTTAGAGGACCCTCAGATGATCTTTAGAAGACCTCCAAAAGAAATTTGGAAGACGACTAGAAAAGCTCCAGTAGAGCTGCAGAAGAACTTCAGAAAACCTTCATAAGATCTTCAGAATGCCTACAGAAGACATTTGGAGGACCTTCAAATCATCTTCAGAAGACCTCCAAAAGGCCTGGAAGGCTTCTAAAAAACCTCCAGAAGAGCTTCAGAAGAACTTCAGAAGACCTTCATAAGATCTTCAGAAGGCGTACAGAAGACCTCCAAAAGACAATCGGAAGAACTCCAGAAGACCTAGGTTCGCCCTGACGTACCTTTCCTGCACGAGGGAGTCAGAATATCCGTATCGAACGTGTTTAAGGCGGAAAGTATGAGCTTAGTGTCGATAGCCTCGCAGATCCACACGCCGACCAAGAGCACCGCTACTACGACGAGCACGTGAGACCCCATCTTTCGCTACGGCACCGAATGGCACAGAGTGGACCTACGTAGGCGAGGCTGCTCTCACAGCCAGTCCTGACAGCTTTTCAAATAAACCGTGACAGCGTGACTGATGGATCACGGGCAGTCTGTACCAATACCGGAATGTGAGAAACCTTCAGCGGCATCCTTTGTTCGAAACGAGGCGAAGGATATACTGGGATTTTTCCGATCGCGAGTACAATTTATCGTTTCATTATTTAGCCCGTCTAAGGCTGTGTATTGATGTCTTTCGGTGGCTCCGTAGAATTTGTTTGATTCGATCAAGTACGGTTCATTCGTCCGTATAGTTTCGATCATATTCTATCACCTATCACTATATATACCTAACAGGCTAACACACTGTGTACAAGCAGGTCCGCCTTTGTCCAGAAAGCTGAGAGCAGTGCGCATAAACCGGATTCGCGAGAGATGACGCATCTGCGCAGGCACATTGCCGATAGCAGCGCCACCACAGTGGTTTGATGTGAGAGAGCTGAGTTGATATATACACCACCAGTACGTGACGTCATCGCAACGTGCTGGCGGGGATTCCTACGTGTTCTAACTGAGAAAAACAGTGCAAAATGTATGTTGCAGGAGGCACGCTACAGCAGCAAGGGATGGTTAGCTGAGGCGACGTCAATGCAAGCCATGAATGCTGGAACCTCCCTAGTTTACTCACACGGTGCGCAAATGTTCAAGTAAGAAGGCGTAGCCATGGGGGTGCTTAAATTCGGGGGCGTAGCCCCCCCCCCCCCCCCCCGTCTTGTTTACGGCCGCGTTTGAATAACATTCACATGTAAATAAAACTTAGACAACATTTGAACACCTTGTTTTCAAATGCTTAATATATTTTTCACTACAGAAACATAAATCTAGAAATTTTTATGTCTTAGAGGCCGACCTACATAATGGTCTTCTGCCGGGCAGATACCCAGTTGCCAGTTTCCTTCTCTCCATGCCCCCTCGCTCTGTTCTCTCCTCCTCTCCCCACAAGAGCGGGTCTCTGAGCTACGTCCTCGCAGAAGGGACGGGGGTCTGTCTCCCTCTTTCTCGAATGGAAACGAGGAATTGAAGGAGAGTTTCCTCCTTTCCGGCTGCAACTCGGTTTCTGCTGTAGGACAATTTGACCGGCGCAGTTCGAGAACGTGCCACGGGTGTCCTGATGTCTGAACGTTCGCGAGGTAGGGCGGTCTCTGTTCAGTAAGGTTCATCGTGCGATCAGAGATAGCGATCGCAAGCTGGACCTTTTATTATTTTACTCCACACTTCGTTATTGTATATAAATGTGGGATACCACATCGACAACAAATTATAATAGGTTGATTGTCTTGCAAGAAAAAAAGATCCTACGGATATTTGAGAACTACAAGGGGAAGCCCAGAGGCCTTCCAACCGACCACCTTTCTGACAAATATTCCTGAAAGCTAATCAAATATATTATTTTAAATTGTCACAGTACACAGGGAATAACTAATTGAAACTCTGCCAGAAGCATAAAAAGTTAAAACTTTAGGTATACAATCAGACGACTACCCGAAATTCGCACAAATTACGGAAAGCAAACAAAAAAAGTCCAGGTTTCAAGATTTCTGAATAACATCGAAGATCAAATTGACTTTAATTGCAACTTTCTTCAATTAAAAAAAAATGAAAATATATTTTTAATGGGCAGTGGCATTCTTTTTATTATTTTTTTTATTTATGTGCTTTTCGTGAGTCCTATCGGTCATGTATCTTTGTCTTCACATACTATATCTTCAATGTTAAAAACTCTGATATTTCGGTGCTTATGTTAAAAAGTTTTGAGTGTTGTGTATACTTTTTCTTTTCGTCGCATAGTTGATATGTAATTTTATATACTTTTCAGAAGTGTGTATGTTTTGTTTTTATGTTGTTGCTCTTTGTACAAAAAGATGCGCAGTGCTGCTAAAGTACTTTAAAGGGGGCAGAAACCTCGTCAGGCTTAATTGCTTCAGTCTCTGCCCCCGTCCCGGTGAATTAGGAAAGCAACAAATAAAAGAAAGAAAGCCTATGGTACAATTGAGCCTACTCTGGCTCTCCAGGTCAGAAGGCAGCTAGGTGTCCAATGAACCTATTAAAATGATGATACCTATACCGAAGTTGATGGTGCACGCGCTCCATAAATTCCACAACCTTGCTTTCGCGGAGTAGGTCACAGAGATGTGCGCTGAACAAACAGCGGCAGTGCGTAGGCTCGTGTTTCGATCGCTGTCTGGGCCAAGAAGGGGATGACAGATGATGGCCGATTCATACACCCACCTGCGAAGTTTGACAAATGCCATCTTGCCGTCGTCGTCCAGAGGATTTGAGATTGTTTGCTAACAGCTTGATAGGGTTCACGCTGTTGACTGGCCGGCGCTACAAGCTGCCACGATGATGCGAAAGCGTCGATCGCCTGCAAGCGTTTCCCAGCTTGGCTTCGTCTCTCCACCCGGAATCCTCTTCGCTACTCGACAACGCACGCGTACGCACATCCATCCAGAAAGCGTCCGCCATTGAAGGGAGCGCCGGCGGTTTCCTGAGCTACCCAAACCCAAACATTTTTGGGGATACTATCGAGACCGGTTATTACGAAGTCGGTTATAACGAAACAGCGAATATAGCGAAGTGATTTCCGATTTTCGTTGACTTCCTTATAACCGGTTTCGACAGTACACAGCTTAACTCGTCCCGGCCGGAATATTTTTTATCTTAAATTTCAAGATAGCTATTGAGAAAGCGGCAAATGAAGGTTATGCCAAAAACCAACCGTGATATTTGCCTGCGCTCATGCACCGACAAAGTGATGGAGAAGAGGAGACGCGAGCGCGCCATGGGACGTCAGAACGCCGAGCTCTGATTGGACAGATTAGTGGGTAGGCCCAAAACTTGCCTCGGGCAGTTTCGTAATTGAGCTAATCTAGTAACGTTGGCCTAGTATTTTAGGTGGCATTGGGTGACGTCACATGCCGTATGACTCGCAAGTCAAGCAGGCAGTGTAAAATGCACAATACTTCACGCATTTTTTTTTTCGGCGTGAGTTTGTTTAGCTTTTATTTCACGCATCCGGCTCGCTTCTCTGCCCCGGTTTCTTGGTCTGGCTGTTAGTGTGCCGCAAGCACTTCTGATGAGTGAGACCTCGTTTACCCGGTGTACAATACTCTGGGTTAGGCCGATACCGACGTGCTTCCGTACCTTTTATAAGCGTGCTTGTCACTTTTACCTTTTTAATTGGGTCACAAATCCCGAAAGCTGTCGGCGGAGGCAATTCCGCCAATGAGCCATCCTGTCAGTCCACACGACACAAGGCAATCGTGCGAGGGTTCGGTGAAGCGGCGGTGTAAGTGTTTCAGACGCTGGAATTCTGTTCCTTGCATGATCATGAGTTAGAAGAATATCATACCCCGCTTTGCAGGCATTTGAAATGGAATTTATATCAAAGGCCTTTGGGTGGTCGGCAAATTAGCTTGCGACCCTGTGAAACAGGGTTGTTTCACATAAATTTAGCTTGTTCGTGAATTAATGATATAGTTTGTATGTACACGTATGCGGGCATGTTTTATTTTTTAGAAGATGCACAGTTACTGGAAATTAGTTTTATGGTAGCAGGAAAAACGGTCGTATTGCCCCGCAGTCGCCTGTATGAGATGTATTGAACTGCCAAAAATATGCACAGCAATAGTTCCGTAATTTGGAATGTTTATACGTTTTCGTGATATTCTTCCTTTATCACTGCCAGCCTTGTGTATTCGAAAAAAAAACTTTTAGTTTGAATTGTCATTTCCAATTAAAAGAGACACTGCTGCAGGACCCCAAAAGCTTCGACCTCAGCCTCCAAACTCCCTCTAGCTGGGCTCTCTGACAACAGAGGAAAACAGGAGGAACAGCAAGCATTCGAACGGCTGTCCAGTGATAGATGCTGCACTAGTATAAGAAAATGTAGAACCTGCGAAGGGTGGCAGTTTGCGTGGGAAAAGCTGCCGGTATTAAAGCTTCAGGACAATTTGATTTAGCTAATATCTCAATTTTAGAGCCTAAGGGACTAATAAAGACTAGACACCTTCGCTTACGTTTGTTGTGCGTTACTTGAGGGATGATATAAACAAGTTCACAGACACCAGCAGTGGAGTCCATTGAAAAACTATCCGAATTCAGCAACAATCAAATGCGAGCAATGTATATAAAAAGATGTCTTTCTTTCTTTACTTTATCCCTGTACTTGGGCTGTCTCACTTGTGATTCTCTCCCTATGGCCCAGACTATATTTGGCATGTTGCTCGAGCAGCATGCAGCTTTTCTGCTTTGGCGTTTTTGTTTAAAAACAGAGATACATAAAAAAACGATATAGTATACATAACCTGCCAATTCATTCAGACCATCAGCAGCATTGTTTCTGTGAGATATAAGTCAATTGTGATGCTCCTGCAATTTTCGCCATATTTCTTCATTTTCATATACCAGCTCTGATTTATGCGTTGCCTGCCCTGTCAACCATGCCTGAAATGTTGGTTGAAGTTTCGCCTGCAGCTACAGGCCATACCTCAATAAACCTGCATAGGAAAATTCCTACGAAAAATGTGCATAAAAATAATTAAATATATAAACGAGCGCGCCTTCAGCTAACGGCGTCACAGCCTCCACGGGGCGAGCGGAACGCGCCGGGGAAAAATTCTGTCCTCACCGTGACGTCACCCCGGTTCACCGTAAGGGGGCGCCACGCAAACTTCTCGGACAGCAGGGAAAGGGAAGGAACATTGGTATGATAGTTCATGGGGGAGCTTGTTTTTATTCGAGGCTAGAATAGGAGTATTGAGGACTAGGACATATGAAACAAAGTATGATCAAATGGATACGCGGTGTGCTGTATGCCAAGGGGAAGATTAGACAAGAGAACATGAGGTGTTACGTGACCAGGGCTAGCCCCCGCCCTCCCGGAGGGCGCGACGGATTTAGCCAGAGCGCTGGGGTTTGGAGACGAGAATGAAAGAAAGAATGAAGGGTGCATTTTAATAACAAAGAGGAGATTGGAATACTGGTGGAAATTATCTAGAGGGAATTGAATGACGTACAGCTAACTGACACGGCTGGGGATAGGCGGGAGAGAGAAAAATTGGGACTCCCTCCCGCGTGGCTCCGGCCCAGAGTCTCTACCCATTCTTCCAGTGGGCTCTGCCGAGGTAACGCCGAAGGTTTGACCAGAGGAAAATTGGCGACTCCCTCGCCGGGGGAAAGAGGCGGGGGTGGAGTTTTTACTTTTCTCTTGCCCGATTCCCCAAAGGTCATCCTGCTGATATTTCACACCGCCTGGTGATAGTTACGAAATTGCGGGGGTAAGCTAATTGGCGGAGGAAAACAATCTTACTTTTTCTTCCTAATTTCTAGGCTAGGTGGCGCAAGCAACCGCCCGATATAAAGGGTACAGCCGTTAACACCCGTCCATGTATACAGCATACATGTCTCACTCAACGAGGTAGAGGGGCTTAGAGTGATAAACCGGAAGTTCGGAAGTGGCACCCCCCCCCCCGGTTGCCGCCATGTTTTACGCAAATGTGACCACTCGTCACGTGACCTCACAAAAGCCGTGACGTCATCGGTAAGATGGCAGCGCCCAGAGCTAGTAAATGCGAGTTTGTTCGGTGCGCGGTAGCCGTGATGTGCAGCTGCTTTCCGACGACTTCGGGCTTTTTTGTGCTCGCTGACGCAAGTATAATGTGAAAACATGAAGGAATGAGACTTTCAACCCTTTCTGCGCAAGATCGCTCTTGATCATCTGGATATTAGCGAGTTTTAGTAGACCGTGTTTCCCGCTCCGCTAAGCCCCTCCGCTACCCGGAACTCTACAGCCAAGGCCGTCGGCGCGCAGGCGCAGTGGCGGTTTCTTCATAGCGGAGGGCTAGCGGAGGGGGAAACACGGTCTACTAAAACTCCCTATTAACGCTTGTGAGACAGCATCAGCCGTATCGCCGTACCGGTGCTCGGATTCCCGGATCTGTTCGAGGATCGATAGAACTTTGAGTGCTTTTAGCATGCAATTTTCGCATTCTCTTAGCTTTGGCTGAACGTTGGAATGTCTGAGAATCGACGCGAAATATATGCGTCGGACGTAGGGCCCAGGGTAATTCGTTTCAGCCCTAGGTAACTGCATAATCACAGCCAACGTTTAGCGAGGAAGCTCCTGCGATCTTAACGTTTTGTGCTAATCGACGATTCTACATTCGATCACTTTTCTTCCTTTTTTTGTCAGTGCGAACTGCACACTTATTTTCAGCTGCGAGAATGACGTTTTATTGAGTGTGGGGATGAATAAATCGTTGCGGGCACCTGCTTCAAAGCTATTCAACTTGCTATAAGAACAACTGTTTTGGTGTACGCATAGATTAACTGCACATTTTTTTCTTTCGTAGCATTTATTGCAGCAATATTTTTTTTTCATCACGAGTGCATTGTATAGTCGGTCAATTATTTACTTGTTCTAATTACCTGGACAAGATAATTCGTATTTGTGTTCACCCCTTGCCCGAAGAGCAGTCTTGTTGAAAAATGTTGACACATCCTTTCGGTCTCTTCAATAGACTTCTTTCAAACGTGTAAGCTGCCTATACTTTGTATCACCGTAATTTGGAAAAGGACAACCGCCACAGCCCCCTCGAGCCTATCAGAGAGACGGAGTGAAGGTATGCGACAAATCTGTGCAGGCGAGCACTGTGATGATATGTTGTCATGTGCCTCTCTCCAACGTGCATATTGACTCACCGAGACTGTAGCCTTTGCCGTTTGCCAAATTGTGATGGAACGAATTACAGTAGCTACTACTCTAATTACCCAAGGCCTTCATACTTTGGGCATTTGTTCGTCAACAATGTTATGTCCGCCGTCACTGTGAACTCGGCTCAGCGCCTATTGGACTCGAGTGCTGCATTAGCGTTTGACGTGAACATCGCCCATTCGTGTGCTCTACGCCTAAAAACAAATTGTGACAATTGCGTTGCTTGATGGGGTTTTGCAAATGGTCTATTGTGTCATACATATAGAAAATGTCCTGCTATAGAACAATGTATCAACACATTTAATTAAACTAGATGCTCAGAGGTGTGTTCGTCTTTGTAATTAACAAGTTACAGCAATAATTATTTCTTACAAGTGTAATATTTATGTTTGGTAGCTGGGCTGGTTTTGTGCTCATTAATGTCAGTGTGCTATGATGTTATTATCATGTGTGTAGTTTTAAGTATCCTCTCTGGAATGCCTACGAAGGCCCCGGGAGGGAATAAATTAATAAATAACATTTTCACATCACTGGAGGGAATACATTAATAAATAACATTTTCACATCACTAGAGTTTGTTTTCGGATGTACCACATGTTCAGAAGAGGTGGAACGAGTGCAGTCCCATGCAACAAGTCTGCCAGTCTGGTGTGTCCCATTAATTAATATTGAAGGGTCGGAGATGCGAGTGTCCTCAAAAGGTCCAGCGCGTGCAGTGAACACAATTCTTGGTGTCTAGACTCTGAAGGCGTAAAGGCAAGCGTAAATATGTTTTTTTGGTTAGTGTATCAAATGTGTTTATTTACACTTGATTACATAATTATGTATTCTTAGCAAATGGTTCCATAATGAGTTCTTTCTGCGACAGTCTCGTGTCAGGCGTTCAGTTGTTGTACCTGTACTCCTTGTTGTCGGATGACGCTCCTGGCACGTCTGTGTTCAGTTTGGTCGAGCGGTAACTTCTACTCACCGATGCGATCTTGTAATCTTACGTCATGTGCCGCCACTGACATCTGATGCACTGGAGCTGCAGGGCTGGCCTCTAATCCGCACATTTTCCTGGTAGTTTTCTGCGTCAATGCAGCAAGCTCGCAACAATGTTTGTTTGCTATCCAAGCCATTTCACTTTCATTCCGTAATGGTGATTTCTTCTGCATCCCGCGACCACTGCAACTTGTGTAAGTCTCGTGTGGCAAAGTGAAGTCGGACGATGCTTGGTGTCCACTTTTGGGAACAACCAACCATTCTATTTCTTCAAGTCACTCAGCGGCATTCTCCTTCAAAGTTAGAAATTGTTTGCTTCGTGGCGTGGACACAGATGATTAGTGTCAGCAAATTATTAGGTATTGTCCTTGGACGACAACCGACACCAAATCAACTGTCCTTGCATTGCCGCTCACCTGCTTTGTCGTGCTTACCTCCCATCGAGGTGAAGGGGATCAGGAGCTTCGGGGTAATGTCGGCACCAGAGACAAAGGCCACCGAAGATAATCCTCAATGCTTCGCGGATGCTCGTCGAGACATGGTCAAGGGTCGTTCAGCTTGAACCCTTGCAGGCCAATTCATTGGTATGGGTACCTCCAGTCAGAGTGTCGAACCGGAACCGAACCGAACCGGAAACCGGAACAGAACCGTTATTTTTAGCCAAACCGGAACTGAACCGAACCGAAATCTTCGCCGCCATCTTGGAACTGAACCGAAACTGAACCGGAAAAAACATAACGGTAACCGGTTCAAAACGGTTCACGGTAATGTTTTTTTTTTTAATTACAAAATGCGTGTTTGAGAAGTAAAACTTGGCAGCTGCATTTCTATGTAGTGATCAAATTGTCATAAACCGAATTGCAATGTATAAGAAATTGTGGGTTTTCGCGGCGCTTTAGTATTGGCACTACGATTAAGCGTGTGTCACGTGGTCACGTGACGTCAAGGTTTGAAGACATGCTGTCAAATAATGTCACGTCACGTGGCCCCGTGGCGTAGTCGCATCACTCACTGCGTCCAAATCGAGTTAAATTCAGAACGTCAATTTCCCCCTCTCTTCTCCAACGTTTCGTCTGCTTCTTCCTCCCCGGTCTTCTTTTCCCTCGCCTTACCTTCTTCAGTTGCAATGAAATATAGATGTATTAGCGTTGTTGACACTGTGACGTTACATGCCATCACTAAAGCCCATTGATAAAGAAAAGTAGCGGCATCCTTTGAAGAATGACGCCTGCTATCTTGGGCCAAACCAGGCGGCGCTATCGTCGACGCGAGGGTGTAAAATAGCGAAACATAAAGATAAAAGGTGTGCGCGTCAGAGGAGGAGGGAGAAGGAGTGCAGTGCATACTATGAGCTCATGCCGCCAATCAAATAACGCCAACTGTGCAACGTCACGGCTTCCATCGTCTTTCTTTGAGCACATCCTTCGAGGCTGGCAGACCATGACAGCGCGCTTTTAGCCTGTGTGTATGTATTTGCGTGTCTTTCAGCCTTTGACTGCGCTCTGGCTCAAGTAGGAAGGCCGTGTGCTATCTTGGGCCAAACCAGGCGGCGCTACAGTCGACACGCGGGTGTAAAAAAGCGAAACATAAAGATAAAAGGTGTGTGCGTCAAAGGAGAAGATGTCGCTACCTTTTTTATTCAGGGGAATTGGCCATCACGACTTTTCACCACGAGTCATGCGACACCGTGACGTACTCGGTTGTCATGAGCCTGAGCCGAGTGCTCGGGTTCTTGGCAATCAGCATCGCCAAACATTCGTGTTGGCTCGTGTTCAATCGAAGATGAGAATAGCCGAACTCTAATAAAGCCTAAATCACGACCCCTGCTTTATTCTTTGCCAACCCCAGCGCATGACTATGATGAACACTGGCGGTATACAATTAGCGTCAGATCACATTGCCGCCTGTTCTAATAGCGAGTTGAGGAGGGAAAGCTGGTTCTTTCCTTTATTTTTTCTGCGTCTACAGTTGAGCAGAGAGGGAAACTAATGGGTGTTTTTGCAAGCTGTCAACGTCAGGGATTACCTCTTAGCGGTATTTACTGAAAGTGCAAAAATCGTTGCATGAACTATTTTACATGCACACATCACTGAGACACTCAAACATGTTTTCGTTGTTGCTGAACTGTCAGAGAAAGTTGTCCCCGAAAATAGAAGTATTGAAAAGACTGAATATAGCTTATTAATCTGACGATAAATAGAACTACAGGTGTGTATGGAAGGGATACATGAAAAGAAAGATTCTAGTGGCCTTTTAGGGACAGCCGAAAGTCGTTAGCCGCTCAAATTTTCGCAGTTTTGTTTAAAGTTAAGTTTTTTCAAGCGAAATAAAAGAAGTGAAGAATTACTGCTAACAAATGACAGAAATATAATTGTCGAATTGGCACCCGCAAACAAAGGGGAGTCCATCAGAAATAAGTATTCTCCGGAGGAGCATCGTCAAAGGAAAAAAGAAAAAAGGGGGGGGGGGGGTTAAAAGCCTACTGTGTTGTAAAGGTTCCTCTGCTCCGCATCTTCGGCACAGAGCAGACAGCGCGATCCTGCAAAACTACTTCGTTTGCGAAATCACTCCTGCCAGAAAGCGCGTTTTCGAGGTGCCAGACGCTCGCGCCGTTCCTCACGACGCTGCACCAAGCAGGAATAATTTTTGTTTCTGAATACATGTGTTGCACTGAGCGCGAACCTTCTGCAGTGTGCATTTTGCACCTCGGGTTTGATTTTCTCAACAAAAAGAAATCTCTGACGACTCGCTCATTGTGCGATGATGTCACGTACAAACCATGTTAAACAGTTCAGTTTTCTGTTGAAATGTGATGTTCTCAACACAATACTCCGTTTCACTTAAAGTGTGAGCGTATCAGAAGCTAAAAAAGCGAGCTCCGGGCTTTCAGCGTCCAAGCACGCGCGCTCCTGCAGTGCAAGTGGTCGGGACCAAAGGATTCTGCTTGTTGCATAGCAAAGTGGAGATTTGGACCAGTTGGTTCATTGCAAACAAAACCGCCGAAAAAACACGGGGACACAGACGAAGGGAAACAGGGCAAGGCGCACTCTCAATTGCAGTTTATTGAAACTTCACACGTTATATAGCCACAAAAACCCTGTTTACCCTATCTGCTCAGCCCGCGTTTCTAAAAGTCAAACTCATTTGTAGATAAAGATAGGGACGTGTCACTTATACATTTCTTCTGCCTGGTCCTAATTTCATATGCCTCGTGTAATTCTCGCGACACTTTGTCTTTGTACCTAGCCAAAATCTTAGTGTTTGTTTGTAGCATAAACTGCATCTGGACTTGAAGGGGCCATGCAAAGCGTTTCTGGCCATTTTTTTTATTTGCATTGCTTTCGTTCGAATTAGTGGCTGGGACTCTAGCAACATATTAAACATAAAATAAACAAGAAATCTTGCGTATTTTGAACATAATAGCTGAAAGAGGTTCAGAATTTTGAGAGAATTTTCTTTTGTTGATGACGTTATTGGTCTGAGCCAATAGAGAACCCAAACAACAAGAGCGTGAAACGATCATGTGCGATCTTCCTAAGTGTTGGAAATTGACATTCAGTTATGTATGTGAGCGCCGCACCAATTTACGGGTGTTCCAAGCAAATATATGTGTGAGAGTCACGTGCTTGAAATAATCCAAAGGGGTACTTTGCGCCTATTCAGCCAGTTCTACCTCTAGAATTCTATGTCATCATTATCCGACGTTTCAGACCAATGTCGTCACTGAACGCTCATGCTTGACACTGATAGGCACGCCGTTCGAAGCAGCAATTGGTTTTCTTGGTCCCTTTGCAATGCCCCTTTAAGCTGAAACGAATTATAGCAAAAGGGGATGTGCAAATTGTAAAGTTGTGCAGAATCTATAGCAGTGTCGCGATGATATGCTGCAGCCTCATAAAATGTTAGAGCGCGCATGACTGATAAAACACGGAGTTGTAAAGTCAGGCCACAAAACAAGTGCCCGTAAAACCAAATATCATTTTAGCCTCCCAAGACAGTATTATGCGAAGTTTCGAGCTCGTGCAATCCGATGTCCTAATGTGATTTAAATTAGAAATATATTGTCTGTTCTTTGCGATATTTATCTGTAATTAGGAACATCATCACACGCATCTCTACTAGGGAAATACGCACCATAGCCAACCAAGTCCTGAACAGTAAGAATCCGACGTTTCAAAACCGATTTGTTTGTTTTTTTGTTTTGTTTTGTTTTTATCAAGGGGGACTATTTGCACGAGGAGAGCAGCAGCTTCTTTCCTATCTACGGTGTGTCGTTTGCTTCACTCACTTTTTCTTCTTCGAGTGCCCTAGTCCGTTGACACACGCCGACGGTTAAGTGGCTGTCGACCTATTGAGCCCGACCTATTGAAACGTCGGTTTTAAATGTTTAGGACTTGGTTTGTGAAGGTCTGTATTTCTCAACTTTTTGACCCAACCAGACGGAGTTCCGTTGAACCTTTCCTTTTGCAGTAAGGCGTCGTGTATGGCATTATTTAGAAGAATATAATGTATTATCTCTCTCTCTCTCTCTCTCTCTGCACATTTAGAGCATTTGCCTTCAGATCTATAACGTGAGCACACAGTTCTTTTGGCATACCCCTCGACCTGGTGTTTCACACTGCCAAACAGCGAACAAATAAGCACGTTCCGCAGACTCAACATATGGCGTATTTTTGAATATCGTCCTCCCGTGTCGGTCTGAAGCGGTTGTGTGAACTTCATACAGTCAAATTTATTGATGACAATAACAAATATTTTCTTACTACCTGAAGACCTGAAATCATAAATAAAGGGCCTATCACCATAAAGATATACATCATAAGTTAATGCACCTACAAATTATCTGAAATATGCTCTGCAAATTTTTATCCTTGAGAAGCACGTGTATAACTGAGTTGGGAGAAACTTGTGCCTTTTTTTCATTTTGATGCTGATTTAGATAACTTGTTTTCCTGACGCATATTCAACTTCTCAAACATATAGAAGTCTGTTGCTTCTTTTATTTGATGAACAACAATTTTATGTGTCTGTGGGCTGGATGAAAACAAAGTACAT
Source organism: Ixodes ricinus (assembly GCA_037355805.1). NCBI lineage: Eukaryota > Metazoa > Arthropoda > Arachnida > Ixodida > Ixodidae > Ixodes > Ixodes ricinus. Next base: position 126 of record JAZHYW010007265.1, on the reverse strand, counting down.
ATACAGTGGCGCGTGGCAGAACTATGACGACTGCGCACGCAGACCGTCAAAAGTGACCAATTAAGTAGCTTTAATGTCGAGTAGACTATGAAATACCACTTTGTTGTATTTAACAACAAATCACCA